>PVLD010025314.1:0-23904 GCA_004027595.1 Dinomys branickii | reverse complement strand
TTGACTTCTTCCTTTCCTATCCTTATTCCTTTTATTTCTCTCTCTTGTCTGATTGCTCTGGCTAGTGCTTCCAGAACTATGTTGAATAGGAGTGGTGACAATGGACATCCTTGTCTTGTTCCTGACTTTAAAGTGAAAGTTTTCAGTTTATGTCCATTTAGTATGATGTTGGCTGTTGGTTTGTTGTAGATGGCTTTTATCAGATTGAGGTAGAGGCCATCTATTCCTACTTTTTCTAAGGTTTTTAACATGAATGTATGTTGGATTTTATTGAAAGGCTTCTCTGCATCTATTGAGATGATCATGTGGTTTTTGTCTTTGACTGTATTAATATAGTGTATTATATTAATTGATTTGCGAATATTGAACCATCCCTGCATTCCTGGAATGAATCCTACCTGGTCGTGGTGCATAATTTTCCTTATGATTCGCTGTAATCTATTTGCCAGTATTTTGTTGAGTATCTTTGCATCTATGTTCATTAGCGAGATTGGCCTGTAGCTCTCTTTCTTGGTTGGGTCTCTCTCTGGTTTTGGTACCAGTATAATACTTGCCTCCAGAAATGTGTTGGGGACAGCTGCTTCCTTTTCGATTTCATTGAAGAGTTTGAGGAGTGTTGGCATTAGATCTTCTCCAAATGTTTTATGGAATTCTGCTGTGAATCCATCAGGGCCTGGGCTTTTTTTTTGTTGGTAAGTTTTTAATGACGTTTTCAATCCCCTTAATTGATATTGGGTTATTCAGGATTTTTACGTCTTCCTGATTCAATTTTGGCAATTTGTACCTTTCTAGGAATGTGTGCATTTCTTCTGTATTTTCTATCCTATGGGAATACAGATTTTCAAAGTAGGTATTAATGATCTTTTGTATTTCTTTTGGATCTGTAGTGACTTCCTCTTTTTCATTTCTTATTGCATGAATTTGAGATCATTCCCTTCTTTTTTCATAAGGTTGGCTAGGGGTTTATCAATTTTATTTACTCTTTCGAAGAACCAACTCTTTGATTCACTAATTTTTTGTAGAGTTATTTTCATCTCTATTGCGTTAATTCCTTCCCTGAGTTTTATAAATTCCTCCCTTCTTTGGGCTCTTAGTTTAGCTTGTTGCTCTTTTTCTAAGAATTTGAGGTGTATCAATAGGTTATTTATTTGCTCTCTTTCTATTTTCTTTGTATATGATTTCATTGCTATAAATTTTCCTCTGAGGACTGTTTCATTGCATCCCACAGATTCCGATAGGTTGTACTTGTGTTTTCATTTATTTGTAGGTAATTTTTAATTTCTTCTTTAACTTCTTGTGTGATCCATTGGTTATTCAGTAGGTTGTTGTCTAATTTCCACGTGTTTATGTGGTTTTTGGAGTTCTCTTTTTCATTAATTTCCAATTTTATTGCACTGTGGTCTGATAGTATGCATGGGATAATTTGAATTCTTTTGCATTTAGGTAGATATGCTCTATGGGCTAAAATGTGGTCTATTTTGGAGAAAGACCCATGTGCTGCTGAGAAAAATGTGTATTCTGATGCTGTGGGGTGGAACACTCTGTATACATCTACTAAGTCCATCTGTTCACACTTTTGGTTCAGGTCTGTTATTTCTTTGCTGAGTTTCTGTCCGGTTGACCTGCCTCTTTGCGTCAGAGGCATATATAGGTCCCGTATTAAAATAGTGTTATTAGTTATTTGATTTTTTACGTCTGTCAAGATTTGACTTATAAACTTAGGTGCTGCATTATTAGGTGCATAAATGTTTAGGATCGTTACCTCTTCCTCTTGTAGCTTTCCCCTAACTAGTATGTAGTGGCCTTCTTTATCTCTTTTGATTGTTTTTGGTTTGAAGTTTACATTGTTTGCAAACATAATAGCTACCCCTGCTTTTTCTGGGGGTCTGTTGCATGGAGAATTGTTTTCCAACCTTTAACTTTCAACCTATGGATTTCTTTTTGAGTAAAATGTGTTTCCTGTATACAGCATATCGTTGGATTGTGTTCCTTAGTCCAGTCTTCCAATCTTTTCCTTTTGACTTTTGAGTTGAGGCCATTTACTTTAATGGTTATCATGGTTATATTTTGGCTTATTCTAGTCATGTTATTTACTTGAACTTTTGCTTCTTTTACTGACTGTTTACTTATTTGTTCTGTTTAGGGAGTTATTTCTATAGCTGTTCTTGTGATTGTGGTCTCTTTTTTCGGTGTCTAGAATATCTTTTAGTGCTTTTTCCAATGCTGGTTTGGCACTCATGAAGTTCTTCAGTTGTTCTTTGTCGTGGAAATATTTTATTTCTCCATTGAATTTGAGGGATAATTTTGCAGGATACATCAGTCTGGGTTGGAAGTTGTGGTGTCTCAAAATCTGTAGTATCTTGCTCCAAGCTCTTCTCGCTTTCATGGTTTCCATTGAGAAATCTGCTGTGATTCTGATGGGCTTTCCTTTATAGGTGATCTGTTTCATTTCTCTGGCAGCTTTTAATATTGTGTTCTTTTGCTGGATATCTGGGATCTTGATTATTATATGCCTGTGCGTGTTTTTCTTTGGGTTATGTATCATTGGTGTTCTATATACTTCGCTTAACTGAACTTCAGAATCTTTTAGCTTGTTTGGGAAATTTTCTGCTATTATTTCATCAAATATTCCTTTTATATCGTTTGTGAGATCTCCTGCTGTTTCACACACTCCTATAATTCGAATATTGTTACGTTTTGCCTCATCTTGCAGCTGTTGGATTGAGTTTTCTTGTGTCTTTGATGATATCACGAGATTCTTCCTTTCACGCTCATAAGCTGCCATGCTGTCTTCAAGTTCTGAAATTCTATCTTCGGTTTCATTTAAACGGTTTTTCTTGCTTTCAGCATTAGTTTTCAAATCCTGGCATTCTCTTTGGACCTGTTTCATTATTGGTAATTCATTCCTGAATTGCTCTTGTAAGGTTTCCATTTGTTTCCTATTTTCTTCTAGACTTTTGTCTATTTCTCGTCTGTGTGAATGGAACATTTCTTCCATCATTGTTTTCAGCTCGTTTTTTTCCTGAGAAATCATTTCAGGTACGTGGGTTATTTCTGCTTTAAGCTCTTCCATGGCCTGTTGGAGTTGTTTCATTTCGGATGCAATCGTTTCATATCTTGAAGTTATGAGGCTTCCTGGTTCCCCTGTATCTTCACATTCAAAACTTGTTCTGGGTTGGGTTGAGATTTGAGACTGCGTTTTGTTCCTCTGTTTTCCCATTTTTGGGTATCAGATTCAAAATGTGGAGCTATAAATTCCACAGGCAGTTCAGTAGGCAGAGGTCTGCTGCAAAGGCTGCTCCAATGTTTCCTTCTCTTTGGGAAAATGTCCCTTAAGCTTTCTGCTGAGATTTGTTCTTCTGTCTTCCCTTTTTGGGTATCAGATTCAAAATATTGAGCAATAGATTCCCCAGGCAGTTCATCAGGCAAAGGTCTTCTGCAGAGGCTGCTCCAATGACTTTTCTTTGGTGGAATGGCCCTTAAGCTTTCTGCTGAGAGTTCCGCTTAAAAGGCTGTACAGATGTTGGTTAGCTACTCCCTAGGGAGAGACCTGGGTGAGGTGTGTAAGACCGCTCCCCCACCCTCCCAGGGTTCCCTGCAGGTATAGGGATGGATCTCCTCCCCCACTCGGTGATCTGGTCGCGAGCGCAGATAGCTCACCCGTTTTCGGAGTCCCTGCAGGCAGGAAGGTTCCAAGGTGCCAGTTTTTTGTGCTAGGCTCGCGACCCGCTGCTCGCAGCCACTTGTTTCCTCGCGCTCTCCGGGTCTGGGGGAGGGAGCGGGATGCTCCGCTCCTCTGCTCCTCGCGCCGCCCTGGCCATGGACCGCAGGCTGCCGAGGGTCTAGGCTGCGCCGCCTGCCCGATGCGCGTGAAATGTGAGACTGCCAGGCGTTGCCACTGCTAAAAAGCCGATCTCTGTCGGAGTAACCGGAAAGCTGTGCCAGCTCGGGAGGCGGGAGGGACCGGGCTGTCTGTGTCCCCAGGGCGCTCATACCCAGCCAAGGCCCCTCCCCGCACGGAGCGTCTCTGGCTCCCAGCGTCTGGGGCTTTTCCACGTCTCGCCACAGCAGTTTGGGCGGCCCTACCACATCTGCCCCGGCAGCTCAGAAAAACACGTTCAGTTTGATCTTCCCAGCTGAGGTCCCAGCATTCACGCTCGCCAAGTCTGTCTCGAGCTGGTGGTGTTTATCAAAGAGGATCGCTCCTTTGCTGCTCACCTGGTCGCCATCTTCCCGGAAGTCACATGCTTGTGTTTTTAAAGCAAAAAATAAATTTCTTTTATGTATGGAACACACTGCCTTAACATATACTGTGCTGTGCACCTTAAGGACTCATATGTTTGCTGCTTCTGAGTATATTCATATACATTATATTTATATATAATAAAATATAAACACAAGAGAAATGTAAAAGTCTGAATTCAAGACAGTAGTTAAAAGATAAAAGAGAAAAAGTTAAGAAAATGAAATTAGGAAAAAGAATACAGAGGGTTATGATTGCCTCTGCAATGTTTTATTTCTTCAGGTTTTTAATAAAAATGCATAGGTATTTGATATATTATTGGACTGTAAAAGGATTCTGTAGACACTCTCCTAAACAATTGGTGAACACTTTTATTTTAAAAAGGTATTTACAGTCTCTGAAGATAGTCCTGAAGATACACCATAAAATAAGAAACTGCACATTCAAAATTTCCTAAAACTTGGCAAGAATAGCAATAACCTGTATAAGCTGAATCACAGCCCACTCCCTCCATTCTGCTTCCCTGCCCAGTGTGATAGAAACTCAATGCCAGGCAGGAACAACTAAGAACACCAGACTTACTCTGGGTCCAATTCTGAGTCCAGAAGGAACAGAAAAACCATGTCTCATCCTGCTCCACAGCTCCAGTTTCCATAGCTAAATTTTCAGTAACTGCCTACAAGGGAGACTCCTCATTCCCAACCTGCACCTGTGAAGCAGATGCTCTGCTTATTCTTCTAGCATAATAGAAGTAACAAAGTTACCTCTGCCTCTGTCCTTTTATAATCCAGAGGTCTCCAGCTAGTGGAGGTAAGTGAAGAAGATAACACCCTACCAATATCCACCCAGTACCCAGAAAGTAAAGCAAGAATATCACTGAAAGAAGGAAATGTACTACTACACCTAACCCTAGACCCTGGCCTGTGGCTCTCCCAAAGAGAGAGGTAAGCTATAAAATTCTCCCCAAGTACATCTGATATTTATAACAGAATGTGAACAAGTTCAAGCCTCAGGTGCTAGTAAAACAAACAAGATTTGGGTGAAAAACAATAAGAACAGGGTGGTAGCTTCATTACAGTTGTAAACTAATTCATAGGCAACCAGTTTACCATGAGGAACCAGAGAAAAGGAGAATCAAGAAAAGCCCTCTCTCACTGAGTCAAAAAAGCCATCCAATACTAGCCTCAAACACTATCCCTGCAAAGGAGATTGAATTTAACTAGACCATTTCGTAGGGGGTTTATACTCCAGAGCACTATTAAAACAACTGAGCAATCAGCCTGGAATTAATGAAGCTTAGCAGTTGGCTGTGGTCAGGATAATAGAGTCCAGACAAAATCTCTGTGAGAATAGAGAAGGTTGTACTCTCTGGGAGACTCAGAGGCTTCTAAAGGAGAAGGGAATCAGACTGAAGTAACCTACCCAGTCTTTAATAGAAAACCAAACAACAGTTAACCATCTCCTTAGGTAGATAAGGCAGGCAAGTACACTGAGTTGCTATAATATATTATCTAAAATATGTTTTCCATAAAAATGAGACATATAAATATAAGAAAAGTTGGCCTACACCCAGGGAAACTAATAGCAAAACAAGAATATACCTGTAAGTGCAATCCAGTGACAAATTTAACTGACATACATGTCAATGTACCTACGGCCATGTACTAGAAAACCATACTTTAAAAACCAGAAGTCAATATCTCATGAAGTAGAGATTATTACTACATAGAAATCATAAAAAGAAAAAAATAGAAATTCTGGGTTTACAGTAAGTAAAATAAAAAATTTATCACAAGGACTCACCTTATGTTTAAACTCACAGAAGAAAGAATTAGTAAACTTAAAGATTCATAAAGGTTATCCAACCGAAATAATAAAAAAAGAATAAAGAAAAAATAGAACTTTAAAGAAATGTGAACCACTAAAAAGTTCATCAATACACATAGCCACTTATCAGAAATGCGGATTAGAGACAGAAGAAAAAATATCTGAAAAGCTAATGTCCAGAAAGGTCTCAACTTTAATGAAAAACATTATATATGAGAAAATCGAACCATCTGCTATATACAGGAAACACATTTTACTCAAAAGGAAATCCACAGACTGAAAGTTAAAGGATGGAAAACAATTCTCCTTGCAACAGGTTCCCAGAAAAAAGCAAGAGTAGCTATTATGTTTGCAAACAATGTAAACTTCAATCCGAAAATAATCAAAAGAGATAAAGAAGGCTACTACATACTAGTTAGGGGAAAGCTGCAGGAGGAAGAGATAACAATCCCAAACATTTATGCACCAAATACTGGAGCACCAAACTTTATAAGTCAAATCATAAAAGACACGAAAAACCAAATAATTAATAACACTATTATAATAGGGGACCTAAACACCCCTTTGAAGCAAAGAGACAGGTCAACTGCACAAAAACTCAGCAAAGAAATAACAGACATGAACCAAAGTTGCGAACAAATGGACTTAGTAGATGTATACTGAGTGTTCCACCTCACAGCATCAGAATACACATTTTTCTCAACTGCACATGGGTCTTTCTCTAAAATAGACCACATTCTAGCCAATAGAGCATAACTACCTAAATGCAAAAGCATTGAAATTATCCCATGCATACCATCTGACCACAGTGCAATGAAATTGGAAATTAATGACAAAGGGAACTCCAAAAACACATAAACACTTGGAAATTAGACAACAACCTCCTGATCAACCAATGGGTCACACAAGAAATTAAAGAAGAAATTAAAAAATAACTACAAATGAAAATGCAAATACAACCTACCAGAATCTGTGGGATGCAATGAAAGCAGTCCTCAGAGGGAAATATAGAGCAATGAACTCACATATAAAGAAAACAGAAAGTGGGCAAATAAATAGCCTAAGGCTACACCCCAAACTTTTAGAAAAATAAGAACAAACCAAACCAAAAACCCAAAGAAGGGAGGAGATTATAAAACTCAGGGCACAAATTAATGAAATTGAGACAAAGAAAACACTACAAAAAAATAAGTGAATCAAAGAATTGGTTCTTCAAAAGAGTAAATAAAATTGATAAGCCCCTAGCCAACCCTATCAAAAAAAGAAAGGAAAGAACTCAAATTCATGCAATAAGGAATGAAAAGGATGAAATCACTACAGATCCCACAGAAATCCAAAAGATCATTAATTCCTACTTTGAAAATCTTTACTCCCATCGGATAGAAAATTCAGAAGAAATGGACAGATTCCTAGAAATGTACGAATTACCAAAATTGCATCAGGAAGATATAAAAATCCTGAACAACCCACTATCAATCAATGAGATTGAGAATGTCATTAAAAATTTACCAACAAAGAAAAGCCCAGGCACTGATGGATTCACAGCAGAATTCTATAAAATATTCAGACAAGATTTAATGCCAACACTCCTCAAACGCTTTAGTGACATTGAAAAGGAAGCAATTCTCCCTAACTCATTTCTGGAGGCAAGTATTACACGAATACCAAAACCAGAGAAGGACCCAACCAATAATGAAAACTATAGGCCAATCTCCCTAATGAACATAGATGCAAATAAACTCAATAAAATACTAGCAAATACAATACAGTGAATCATAAGGAAAATTATACACCATGACCAGGATGGATTCATTCCAGGAATGCAGGGATGGTTCAATATTCAAATCAATTAATGTAATACATCATATCAATACAGCCAAAGACAAAAACCACATGATCGTCTCAATAGATGCAGAAAAAGCTTTCTATAAATTCCAACATGCATTAATGGTAAAAACCCTAGAAAAAATAGGAATAAATGACCTTTACGTCAATCTGATCAAAGCCATATATGACAAATCAACAGCCAACGTCATACCTAATGGACAAAAATTGAAAGCTTTCACTTTAAAGTGAGGAAAAGACAAGGATGTCCACTGTCACCACTCCTATTCAACATAGTTTTGCAAGAATTAGCCAGAGTAATTAGATAAGAGAGAGAAAAAAAAGGAATAAGGATAGGAAAGGAAGAAGTTAAACTATCCCTATTTGCAGATGACATGATACTTTACATAGAAGACCCCAAAAACTCCACAGGAAGACTCCTTCAATTAATAGACAAATTCAGCAGAGTAGCTGGATACAAAGTCAACACCCAAAAATCACTAGCATTCCTATATACAAACAAAAAACAGACTGAGAGAGAAATTAAGGAAACAATACCTTTCAAAATAGCATACAAGAAATTGAAATACTTAGGATTCAATCTAACAAAAGATGTAAAAGATTTATTTAATGAAAACTACAGTACTCTGAAAAAAGAGAGCTATGAGGATTTCAATAAATGGATACACATTCCCTGCTCATGATTAGGAAGAACCATTGTGAAAATGTCCATACTACAAAAATTGTTGTACAGATTCAATGCAATTCCTATTAAACTATCATTAACATACATCAGAGATCTAGAGAAAACATGCCTTAAATTCATCTGGAACCAGAAGAGATCCAGAATAGCAAAAGCAATCCTGGACAGCAAGGACAAGTCAGGTGGAATCACAATCCCTGACCTGAAATTATACTACAAAGCTACTGTAATAAAATCAACCTGGTACTGTCTAAAAAACAGACCAGAGGGTCAATGGAACAAACCAGAAGTTGTAGCCAAAACCACAAACACACTCAGCCACCTAATCTTTGACAAAGGGGCCAAATAAGCTCACTGGAAGAAAGATAGCCTCTTAAACAAATGGTGCTGGAAAAATTTGCTTGCCTCTTGCCAAAGACTGAAAATAGACCCAAGTCTATCATCATGCACTAAACTCAAATCAAAATGGATCACAGATCTCAATATTAAAACAGAAACTCTAAATCTATTGGAAGAGAAAGTAGGTAAAAATCTTGAAGACATAGGAGTAGGCAGAGAGTTCATGAACAAAAATCAAACTGCAAGGGAAATACTTCAAAGAATCAATAACTGGGACCTCATCTTACTGAAAATCTGCTAACAACACAATTTATCTCAGTTTTGATTTATCTGGAATTGTTTTATTCTACTGTATTTTTAATTATACTTTATTGAATTTATAATTTTATAACTTTTATTTGACTACCTTATACCACTATTACTAACTTCTGGCCTCTGTTGTTTTTGATGAGAAGTTTTTGCACATCTAAAGAAATCACCAGCAAAGTAAAAATAAAACCTACAAATTGGGAAAAAGTCCTATCTGGCTGTCCCTCAGACAAAGGTCTTCTATCGAGAACATACAAAGAATTAAAAGATATGAATCTGTCAAAATTCAAAGACACAATCCTCAAATGGGCATTTGAGATGTATACATACTTCTCAGATAAAGAAATACAAATGGCAAATAAATATATGAGAAAATGTTCTACATCTTTAGTCATTCGAGAAATGCAAATAAAAACAACATTGAGATTTCATCTCACCCTAGTAAGACTGGCCAGCATTAAGAAATCATCCAATAACAAATGCTGGTGAGGCTGTGGAGAAATAGGAAAACTTCTCCACTGCTGGTGGGATTGCAGACTGGTGAAACCACTGTGGAGATCGGTTTGGAGATTCCCCAGCAACCTAGGTCTAGAGGTCCCATTCAAGTCAGCTACTCCCCTTCTGGGTATTTTCCCAGAAGACCTGAAAACATCATATCACCATGATATATGTGCATCCATGTTTATAGCAGTGCAATTTGTAATAGCTAAATTGTGGAAGCAACCCAAATGTCCATCCACAGAGGACCAGATAAAAAACTGTGGCATTTTTATCTAGTGGAATATTACTCAGCTAAAAAGAAAGACAAATTTGAGGTTTTTATAGGCAAATGGTCAGAATTAGACACATAAGTGAAAAAAATGAGAGGTACATATGCAGGCAACGTATTGTATCACTAGTGTAAGAACCTGAAAGTGGGAACATAAATTAGGAGGTATGAAAGGAATCTACTCAAAAGTGAAGAGTAAATGGGATGAGGAGAAGGAGAAAATGAAGAAAGGGACAAATATGTTTGTATATATGTAAATGCAGGATGGCTAACATGGTTCCACTATTGACTTATGTCATTTAATGGTAAGGAACAGTTACCTCTAAGAGCCACCAAATTCTTAGCAGTTCTAGCTTTTCTCAGTAGTCCAAGACCAAAGTCTCTTTTGAGACTCAAGGCAAATTCTTAGCTCTGAGCTGCTATAAAAATTAAAAAGACAGTTGAATACTTCTAAGATGTGACAGAAAATAAACATTCCTATTCCAAAAGGCAGAAAGAGAGACAGAGATAGAGACAAAGACAGTAGCACCAAAGCCCAGCAGGGAAAACAAAATTCTATGCTCCGTGTCTAGCCCTCAAAGCATGTGATAATAAGCTGTGGTCTTCAGAGCACTTGGGCAGCCCCACCCCAGTGGCCTTCCTGGCTGCAGTGCACATGGTTTCTCTTTTTGCACTGCAGCCTCTTGCTGCTGTGGTTTTCCTTGGCCAGTGTTCCGTGTTTCTGGTATATTCTACTTCCTGTGCCACCGCTGTAGGTTTGGCTTCACTCACACAACTTACTGAATCATGCTCTTGGCTACTGCTCGTATCTAGATCACCCCAAATCTTCATGTGCTCATAGGTAAGGTACTTTGAAGTAGCTGGATCTAGGCTGTGTGAATGTGGATTAAGGCTGTGATAGTGGGATTAAGGATGTGATATTGGGATAGCCCACTAATTGGTTTACCATAGTTGTGGATATGGGTAATGGGAAGCCCCACTGTAGATTTGGGTGATACCACATGAAAGGTAGATAGGTTGGGATAAAAGGGGAAGGAAGGCTTATTTCTGCTGCTTGCTGCATCCTGCCTTCTCTGACATGGGCTGTTTATCCTATGTGATGCCCCTTTGTCATACTAGCCAAATATGGGGGCAGCCAAACATGGACTGAAATCTCTCCAAACTGTGAGACAAAAATAAATCTTTTCTCCTTTAACTTTATATGTTGGAAATTTTTGCCTCAGCAACAAGAAAAGTAACCAACACACTCTCAGAGGTTCATGGCAGGGACTGTGACCCTGTCACATATCACATTTTTGCTTGGCCTCCTGCCTTCCCCTGAACTCTGAGTGGGTGTTTTCATGACCCATCAACTCTTACATTTTGTCTGACCAAAGAACAAGTACCATATGGATGATACCTAGGTCTCTTGCCAGCTAGAGCAGCAACTGGGCCACTTTGGACTATAGCTGCAGCGGGCTCTGAGTACATCATTTGTTGAACTCAAGAATACAGTTATAGGTGTCTCCAAGTGAACAAAGTATCCCTGGATTTTTCTCAAAGCAAAGCCTTTAAAGAACTCTACACTTCTACACTCCTGACCCTTGAATGAGTGGAGTCTGCTAGTTCCTCAGACAACCTCATATCATTTTCTTGTAGTCCGGGTAAAAAGACTTGACTTTCTTTTTAATGATGCTAATTAACCACACCTCTGTGACCCCAACTATAAATGCACATCCTCTTTGGTCAGACTGAAAATATTTCACGTTGTTTTACTCTGCATTTTGCTTTGGATTCTTGCTAGAAATCTATTAAAAACAGTCAGCAGTACCAATGCCACAGTCTGAATAGTAAGCTACCATGAAATATCTTTTACCAGGATAATTACTCTAATGACCTTAAAGTTAGAATCCCTCAAAGTCTTAGAACATGGGCAACATGTAGACAGTTTTTTCCCAGAGTGTAACATCCATGACCTCTAGTTCAATTTCTTATTCCTGACTGAAACCTCATGAGCCTGAGTTTTACTGACCACAGTCTGATCTCTGACCAAAATCACCTATCAGACTCTACTTATAGAATGTTAGGCTTTCTCTAGCTTGCTTCTCCAAAATTTTTCAAACTTGACATTAGACTCTTTAGCAACATTACAAAGCCTATGAGCACTGTAATAGCATTTTCTCAACTTACTTAATTGCAGATGCATTTTGGCTAGGAACCATGTACTAAAATATCAAAGGGCCATTGGCGATCTCCCGCACACATTTTGAGAAAGGCTGACATAAAGGATATTAATTCATTCTGCTGATTTATCTTCTCATCTCTATCTAATACAGTGAGGTTATTAGTCAAAAAACAAAGTCTTATGCATAAGCACACTTATGTTAGTCTTTTATTTAATCAAAACCATCACTGAATGTACATATTTATGATTACCCCTCAAAAGCATTACTAAAAGGCTTCATACAAAGTCCCCATTGGAAAAACATGTACACTTCTATTTAGTAGTGATGCAAAAAGGTTTACATCAGCTTGGAAAGAACGTGTGCAGCTCCTAGTGAATAATGAGTGGCTTCTCTTATTAGCCCAGGTTCACGGCACCTCAACTTGCCCAACAGCTCTCAAGGAAGTAATTAATACACCAAAACAAGATACATCAATGTCATCAGCAAAATCTAAAGCATGTGACCAGCACAGGTCAAACAGCCAGTTACTCAAGGAATACAGAGCGGGACATAAAGAAGAAATGAAAGGGGAGATTAAGGAAGAATTTGAAAACACATTTTTTAAATGAGAAAAATTACATTAGAGTGTTTAAGAACACACCAGAGACACAAACTTTGAATGAAAATATGCAAAGAAATTCAAGAAAAGCACTGCCATGAAAATATGGAGAGTGGCAACTTTTACAAAAGAAAGACGGGGTGGTAATTGGACAGGGACTATAAACACCTTGGGGAGTGGCTAGAAAAGCCCTATTTCTTCATTTTTATGCCATCTCTCTTTTTAATAATTCATTGTGCCATAATACTTCTTTATGCTATATAGGATAGTACATGTGCCACATTCATTATGCTATAATTAATTTTACGATTTGGATTTTATTTCACAAATTTAAATGTTTCCAGTTCAGAAGTATGCATCACAGCACATTTTCATTTCTGAAAAATTCAATGATTTTCAGAATAGGACCCTCAGTAGTTTTCTTCCTAATAACCAGTATCACTCATGGTCCCACATTAAAGCAGGTAAACACGTACTGCTACCCTTGTGAGGACTCCGTTTCCCTCCCTTGCCCTTCCCACAGAGATTAAGGATGTATTCTGTGCAACTTTTTAAAATCTTTCTAAACAGTTCTTTACAGAACCATCAAAATTTATTATAAGGTTTTTCATTTTTGAAATGGAAATAAGACATTCATACTGTGCTCCTCAAGAGGTACACAGTTCATTTTATCTTGTATAGTAAGTAAGTTGAATTTCTGGCAGTGGATAATTAAGTACAGGGACATAGAAGAAAAATGATTCAAAAGTTCGCTGGAATTACTTAAAATAATCACAATTTAAATACGTGTTGCAAGTCTTCAAAAATAAAGATTTTATTACATTTAGTATAACACTAATGTTTAGGAGCAACAGCTATTCCTTAAACTATTTTTCAGTGGTTAAAAAAAGCATGCATAGAAAAGAAAATGCAAATACACAGACATCTGTTTTGCCTTTCAGAAGACCAACTCTCCCACTAAGAACAATTTTAAGACCTGGACAAAATGCACAAGTAAACGCTATGTGAAAGAATTAGAAGAATAAAAGAATCAAGAAGAACATGAGAATCTAGGTTGCAGAAGGATGAGAAGCAAATTAATATAAACAAAAAACTTTTTCATCTATTTTTCCTCTCAGAAAAATTCATCAGGCTTGGAAAATAAACAGGGTGGCAGGGAAGTCATTGGAGTTTTAAGCAAACACAGGGATATAGGCACAGGGCTTGAGGTGTGAGGATGCTAAGACAGGTGCAATGTGAAGGAACAGTATTCCAGATGGGATAAACACTCAGAAAACCACTGAAAACATTGTCGGTGCTGAAAGTGGTTATCCCTTCGAGCCATTTTCTGTTAAACTTTGAAGGCAGAAGACTAACATCAGAGCCCAAAGCAAGTAAAACAGCAAGAGTTTTCTGACAGCCTCAGGGTACTAAATTTCTTTTTAAATTAGCTTTCAGAGCTTACTGAAGAAAAGAACCCTGAGAAACACTGGAAGACCTTAGTCGTAGACTCCAGGCACTTCATCCTAGAGTCAGTAAGAAATAGGAAAACACATACAAAGACTGAAAAGAAATTTCAAGTCACTTCAGCTTCTCATCTGTTCCAATAACCTTTCCCTCTAACTACAGCCCATGGCTGGAAGAATCTTTGGGAAACAAAAATATGATCCAGAGCCTAGAAAGAAAGAAGCAGGAACCCCTAAATATAGGTAAGAGACTTAGTCATACTGTTGACTCAAAGATTAGGTATCAGCTATTAACTTTAGGATAACTGTTATTATTAATTTATTCAAGAAAACAAGGTAAACCTGAAGGCACACACCTGTAATCCCAGCACTCTGAGAGGCTGAGCCAGGAGGATCACAAGTTTGAAATTAGCCTGTGAAATTTAGCAACTTAGTGAAATCTCATCTCAAAATAAAATTTAAAAACTTAAGGGCTGAGGCTGTAGGTCAGAGCATAGGCCCCTGAGTTCAACTCTCTCTCTCTCTCTCTCTTTCTCTCTCTCTCTCTCTCTCTCTCTCTGTCTAGATAGATAGATAGATAGATAGATAGAAAAGAAAAAGTGGAAATGAATAGTAAATAAGACCAAGTATTTTAGATGAAAATTACAGAACAAAAAAAAAGGTAACTAAAATTTGAGACATCAATTTAATAAGTTTCATGGCAGACATAAACTGAAGAGAAATGTTATGATATGGGTCACGACAGTAGAAACTATCAAAATTCAAGAACAAGATAACAATTGAGCAAAAAGACACATGAAATATAGCACAAACTTTCAACACGCATGTATTTGGAGTCCAAATGGAAAGAATGAAGAATAGAGTAAACATTGGCTGAGACCAAATTACAGGTTGAAGAAGCAGGAGGTCGCATAATAAGAAAAGAGACTTTTTGAAACATGTCATAATAAATGCCCTGAATTCCAAAGCTGGAGTCTGTGGTAAAACCAGCCATACAGTAGAAGATACCTTTTCTTCAGCATGAATGATGGAAGCCACAGGATGGTGACACAAGGGATCTAAAGTACTAAAAGGAATAAATTGCAGCTTAGATTTCTATATAAAACAAAGCCTCTCCTAAAACTGAAGGTAAAAATTAATGACATTTCTGGACAGAAAAACACAGAGAGGATGTCAAGGTAACAGCACACATATGCTTAATGAAATACCAAAGACAAGTTTTTGGACAGAAGAAAACTGGTCCTAATCCAGCAGTACAGATAATAAAATTGCAGGAAGCAATGCACATCAATAGAATGGCACAGAAAGCACATACGTAAGTGAATAGGGATCACACACGACGGTAATAGTGTTTGTCAGGATGTGGACAATAGAGAGAGAAAATTAAAATTCAAAGCAATGATAATTTTAAGAGGCAAAGGGATAAATGGTGGGACAGGGACCTCAGGTTTTAGTATTATCTTAAAAAGATAGAAATATTCATTCATGTTAAACTATAAAGTCAAAGATTCATATTGTAACTTCTAGAGTAACATAAGATTCAGCGTAAGTCATAAGAACAGTAAGCGAGTATAGAACAAGAGAAGGAATTGGCATACAGTGTGCATTAAAAATAAGATCCAAAAAGAAACATGTGAAGGTGGAATGAACAAAAATCAAATTATTAGACAGTAAAAACATATCCAGATATACCAGCAAATAGGCCAACTGTAAATGGTCTAAATGCTCTGATTCAAATGTAGATATTATGCCAGGAAGATATAATAATTAAATTTCAAAATATGTGAAGAAAACTGTATCATAGTAAAATATGGTAGAACTAAACAAGCAGAAAGAAGCAAATACACAACACAGCCCTCTAGCAAACTGATAGGCGAAAACGAACATCAGCAAAGGAAGAGTTCATCTAAGTAATAAGGCTAACAAGCGGACTCGACTGAAGTGGGAAGCAGCGGACATAATGACAGGAAGTGCATTACTTCTCATTGCATCGGGAAAGCTTGCCGCCATTGGTGCTGTGCTGGAACATTTGAAACAAAAGTCAGGACAGTTTTAAGTAATTGAAAGAGTTCAATGAATGCTCTCTGGCAACCATGGATTTAAGCGAAGATCATGAGGAAAGTAGGTCAAATGACTTTTTGTGGGATGCAGCTAACGCTCTGGTTAGGAAAAAGAAAACGATAGCACCAAGTGGATAAGGAGAAAAAGCCTGAACATCGATTATTTCAGTAACTGCACAGTTTAGCTCAAAAATGTTTCCCCCAAAAGTTCACATGCTCAGAGGCAGAAGCGTTGGAGGTGGGCTGCTAACACAGTACTCCTTGGTGGGAACCCTTCTGCGCGGTCATAGCTGAGCGCACGTCAGGGGTCGGGCCTGGTTGGGTAAGGAGGGTGGCGGGAAGGGTGTGTGCTTGCCTCCCTCCACTTCCGGCCACTCTTGCTCTCTCCCTGCTCTCTGCTCCCTGGCTGCCCTGGCCTGAGCGGCTTTGCTCAGTCGTGCCCTCCGCCCTCCATTTCTGCCTGGAGCCAGCTGGCTCCATGGGAACCCTCTGAAATCATGGGTCAAAATAAACTTCGCTTCCTAAAATTCCAAGTGTCGGGTATTTTGTTTTAGTGACAGAAAGGAGCAAGGCCCCACCTGAACACGTTTGAAAGGAAATGTAAATTCAACTTAAAGAAAGAAAATGAAGGTGATGCTAATAGGAGCAGAAATTAGTAAACTAGGAACAATATAGCATAAAGTCAGCATAGGTTTTTTGTCTCTTGGTTCTGCCTTTTGTAGACAGGTTTTCACTATGTAGTTCAGGCTGGCCTTGAACTCACTTTGTATCCCAAGATGGCCTCAAACTCTTAGCAATCTTCCTTCCTCAGCCTCTCAAGTCCTGGGATTACAAGTGTGTGCCACCATGTCCAGCCAAAAGAGCCTCTTCTTGAGAAAAGACCAAAGTAAATAGCCAGAGTGTTTAAAAGAGAGCAAGAGAACACATACATTACCAATATCAAGCAAACAAAAGGATTATAAAAGATATGTTGAACAACTTTACTAAATCTAAAAATTTACACATTGTTTAAACATTAAAATGTATGAGTGCCGGACATGGTGGCACAAGCCTGTAATCCCAGTACTTGGGAGGCTAAGGTAGGAGGAGCATTGCAAGTTTAAGGTCAGCCTGGGCTATAAAGTGAGCTCAAGGCCAGTCTGAACTGCATAGTGAGACCCTGTCTCCAAAATGACAAAAAAAAGTTTAAAAAATGTATGAAACTCTGTATGAGAGACTATAAAAATAAAAAATGTTCTATGTTTATTAAAGAAGTTGACTCAACAATGGACAATATCATTCTACAATAAAATCTCCATTAGTGGAGCTTTAATGGATTCACTGGTGAAATTTCTCAAGTATTGAAAAATAACACAATAACTCTGAATAGCTAAGGGACAAAATGGAAAAAATAACTTGTCTCCTGATGCACTGTATGAGGTGAGGACAATCTTATACAATAACATGGCAAGGACATTTAAAAAAAAATAAAGATCATCTATCTTGAGAACAGGTGTATAAATTTAAATAAAAGAGATATCAAAGTTAGCAACCAATTAAAAATAGTATGTCACAAGCAACATGGTCTATTCTTCAATTATAAAGTTGATTTTAACATAAAAAACAGCCAATAAAATCTATCTCTTTAACAGAATTAGGAGAGTCATGACTAATTTAACAGATAGAGACAAGGGCATTTATAAAATTTAACACTGCTTCACCACTGAAAGAATCTTAACCCTCCTAACAAAGAATGAAATGTGAATTTATTAAAATAATGAATCAAGATAAAGCCTATACGCAGCAACAGTGATAAAATACTAAAAAACTTTCTCACCGAAACTAGAAATGAGATCCAGGTGCTCGATGTCACCAGTTTTATTAAGAATTGTCCTGGAGCAGCACAGAGCTGAGATTACGCTCACTAGTGAAAACGTGAAAGCCACAAGACAAGGGTGCCTATCCTCAGCTCTTCTACTCAGCACAGGTCAGAAGTCCTTGCTAGAGAATTAGACAAGAGAAAGGACAGGATCCAGCTAGGGAAGGGAGAGGTGAAATTGTCACTGTTGCAGACATGATTCGTGAAGGAAACCCTAGACATTCCAACAAAAATCGCAACCTGTTGAAACTAATAAACAAGCCCTGTAAGGCTGCAGAATATAAAATTAATAGATCCAAATCAGTAGCATTTCTATGGAATAACGCTGAACTATTAAAGCCAAATCAAACTATCAATCCTATTTATAATCGGCTACAAAAAATAAATACTGAGGACTAAATTTAACCAAGAAATAAAGGTTTATACACTGAAAGGTTTGAAACACTAATAAAAGAGTTAATGGCACAAAGAAATGGAGAACTAATCTGTGTTAACAGTTTGGAAGAACCGACACCACTATAAGATGCATACTACAAAATGGTCCTCTGGTTCAATGCAATCTCTATCAAAATTCCAATGTCATTTTTAATAAAAATAGGGAAAAATCAAAAATTTATATGAAACCATGATAACTCTAAATAGCTAAGAAAATCATCACAAGAAGAACAAAGATGGGGGCAGAACTCCACATGATTTCAAATGATTCTGCAAAGTCATAGTAAATGAAATAATAAGGGCTGGGGATATAGCTCAGTGGAATAAGCGCTTGCCTAGCAAGCACAGGGTCCTGAGTTCGATCCCCAGTACCGCAAAAAAAAAAAAAGAAATAACATACTTTAGGACATAAAAATAGACAGCACAATCAATTAATCTGAACTGAAAGCCCAGAAATTTACCCACACATGTAGGACCAATTAATTTCCAGGAAACATGTCAAAAATATGCTATAGGAAAATGATAATAGTTCCAACAAATGGTGCTAGAAAATTACGATGTTCGCATACAAAGAATGATATTGAACCCTTATGATATAATAAAAAATTCAATGCTGATACAAGAATCAAAGATAAGACCTGGAAATTTAAAAACATTAGAAGAAAATACTGTGGAAAACTATATGATGTTGTCAGAGCAACAAGGTAGTTTGGTTAGGTTTGGTTGGGTTGGGTGGAGTTGAGTTGGGTTGGGTTGGGTTGGGTTGGGTTGGGTTTAATAACCAAAGCTCAGGCAAAAAAGTAAAAATATACAAATGAGATTACATCAAATTTAAAGTTCTTCACAGCAAAATAAACAACTAAAATTGTGAAGGTAAACACAGATTGGAAGAAAATATTTGCAAACCATGTATCCACAAAGGGGTTAATGTCCAAAATATATAAAAAGTTCAAAAAACTCAATTGCAAAATAACAACTAAACCAATGTAAAAATCAACTGCAACATTACTAATCATCAGGGAAAATGCAAATTAAAAATACAGTGAGATAAGCCAGATGGTAGTGCATGCCTGCAGCTCTCCAGAGGCTGAGGCAGAAAGATCACTATGTGTGTGAGCCCAGCCTGGGCTGCAGAGTGAGTTCAAGGCCAGCCTGAACTACGGAGTAAGATTCTGTCTCAAAAACAAACAACAACAACAAAAAAAGCACTTGCAATAAGACATCATCTCAGACATCTGTCAGAATTGCTATTATCAAAAGTACCAAAGATTACAGAGAGAATGTTGAGAAATGTGAACACTTTAAACTATTGCTGGAAATGAAATTAAAATAGTCATTATGAAACACTGTATAGACATTTCTCAAAAGTTGAAAAATAGAGTTATAATATGATCCAGCAATCCCACTTCTGGGTATTCACTGAAAAGATTTACAGTGAGTCTGTGGAAGAAATGCTTGCACCATTATGCTCATTGTGGCTCTATTCACAGCAATTAAGTTATGAAGCAACCTAATCATCTAAGGGTAAATGAATAAAGAAAATTTGGGAAGAACACACAATGAAATATTATTCAGCCTTTAAAATTAAGGAATTTTTAAATTTCTGAAAACAAGGATAGAACCGGAAAACATTACACTAAGTGAAGTAATCTGGCTTAGAAAGATAAGTATTCCATTTCTCACTTATACATGGGATCTAAAATGATCAAACTCATAAAACCAGACAATAAACTGGCAACTACAGAGGCTGGAGGTTGGGGATTACAGGGAAATGAGATCAAAGAATAAAAAGTCTCAAACAGGAAGAAGAAGTTCATGCTTCTTTGTCTTTTACTTTTCCTAATTTTCCTTCTTTCTTTTGAAATCTCTTATACAGTATGATTGATATAGTTAATAATAATGTATTACACATTTCAAAATTGCTAAAATTACGAATCTCAAATGGCACCATAAAAAAAAAGCAACTGCAGTGGTATGTCTGTTCATGAACTCAATTCCTTTCATGATTCTGATCACAAACAAAGTTGAATGAACACTAAATCAAATTCAATGTTTAAGTCCAGTGCTGACCTTATGGGGAAATATTATTCGATTCTCCCCCAGTTCCACTTGTGACCAGACTCAGGGAGAGAACTGAGTTTGTGAACAGAAGTACTGGTGTCTCTAAAGTGATAAATATGTTAACTGTTTTGATTCAATTATTCCATGTTGCATTCATGAATCACAGCATCACTTTGTTCTCTATAAACATACAACATATACAATTATAGATTGTCAATTTAAAATTTAAAAAATTTAGACAATGTGTCAAGGTCTTAAATGGGCATGGTGATGCATGCTTATATTCCCAGCACTCAGAAGACTGAGGCCAGATGCTCACTGAGAGTTGCAGGCCAGCCTGGGCTACATGGTGAGTTAAGGCCAGACCCTGTGTCACATGAACAGTGTGGAGGTTTTAAATAATGACATGAGCTTTAAAAAAACAAAATTTATCAGTTTTAAAATCAGCATGTAGTAACTCAAAAGAATTCACCATCTGGGACTAGTAGATAAACTAAAAAAATATTCTGGGATGCAAGGTTAATATGAATTGCCCACTTTTTCAACAATTAAAAACAATCTGAAAATAAAATTTCAATAGACCTACTTCCATGCCATTAAAAATTCATCTACAAATAAACAACATGAACACAAACACTGGGCACAGAAAACTATAAAACATTACCAAGAGAAATCAATGAAGACTTAAGTAGGAACATCTATATTTGTCTGTGTATTAGAAACTTCAATACCCGTATTAAATACATCATTTCTCCCAGAAGGTAATGTTTGGATACATTGCTGGAATAATCCTAGAGTTTAGGTACAGGTTCATAAGGCAGAAAGAGCCACACAGTCTTTGCTAAGAAAATGCTTTATATTGGGCATTACTTTTAGGGTATGTGTCATTATATTTACATGTCTTTTCTTCCCTTTTCTGTTCTTTTATTTTCTCTTCTCGTCTTTTCCTTTCTGTTCTGTTTTTTCTTTTCTTTTAACAATAATGGAGAGTTTAATTTCCTGCCTTCTGGGTTTGATACATGAACAAGGTAATATCTACCATGTCAAGGAACTTGTGGAACCAAGTCAGATGCTCCAATATGTGCATCTTCTTATTCAGAGCCTGCCATCTCAATTTAGAAAACATTTCATGAATATGAAAACAGACAAAAACTTTCAGATTTTATAATATGATCATGGTTCTTGCAGGCAGTAGCTATTTAAGGTTTGCATGATTTGGGCTGGTAATTTAACCTTCTAGGGCCTCAATTTCTTCAACAGTAAAAAAGAAATATTATTTTTTCCTAGAAGAATTATTTTGAGGAAAAAAGATTTTAAAAATTAAAGGTAATTTCCTGAAAAATAGAAGATACTTAACATTGTTTTCCTTTCTCCCTTCTACAGGTCAATATATCGATCTTCCTATAATTATTGAAAATTATAAATTTAAATATCATCTTATTGCCCAAGTTGAGTGATAATTACTTTCATAATTTCAAGTTGGGTGGAAAAGTTAAAAATATTCCAGGTTAATATTGCTTTATTAAAAATTCTGCTAAAAAGCTTTTCAATTTTTAATGCAGACACTTTAAATTTTCATTAATTTTGCTATAGTTTGTGAGTATATCTAGGATCTCATCTGCTGGGTTTCATACTAAAAAGGTAATAAAATTTGAGCCAGCATACAAAAAATTTGTATTTTAATGCCATCATAAATCAGTTGATAATGGCTGCCTGAAGTACACACAGAAAAAGATTTTAGAACTGAATCTGAGATCACCAGGACAAAAAAAAAAAAAAAAAAAAAAAACCACAACTTATTTTATGGGAGGGGGGAGTGAGAATGGAGAGTGGCAACCAGCAAGTCATGTTCCCCACAGTCCGACCCTCCTTCCGTGGAATACTCCATTTCAGAGTCTGAGAAATTCTCTCACCATGAAAAAGTTCTTCAGTCCTCCACATAGCAGAAAAGTGGTAGTTTGTGTACTTAAATATGAAACATACTAATGACCAGAATTTGTTTAAAATCATTTGTATTTGAGTAATGAAATGAATTATTTCTCTTTTCTATCATATTATTTATACAACCTGCTATCAATCAACCTGTAGTATTCATATGCAGTTGAAGCTACCTGCAATAACCTCTATGCCATATGGGCTTATATATCATACATATTGTAAAGTTTCCTCTATGTAATATCTCAGAACTAAGAAAATATGTGAATCAATATATCACAGTATATCTCAAAAATATGAAAAAATGTTATTTCAGTCAAATATTTAAGTTGTGGCATTTTGTAATTGATAAAAAAAGTGAGGGACTTCCGGGGAAGATGGCGACCAGGTGAGCGGCAGAGGGAATCTCTCCCAGAGACCAATCCTTTGCACGCGGGTACCCGGTCCGTGGATGCAAAATTACAACTGATCGGGCTGCTCTCCGCTGCATGAGCATTAAAGGGCCGGCTGGACAAGCCGGGCGGCGAGAAGTGGGTGGATCCTGAAAGCTGCGCGCCAGAGATAGGTGAGGCGCTTCGCCGCAGCTCCGCTCAAATCGCGCACAGCCAAGAGAGCGATTGCGGCGAGAGGAAACCCTCCAGCTCCTGAACCCGATCGGCTCGGAGACGGCTGTAACCAGGATTTGTTGGAGGCACCAGAGCAGAGGAAACTCAGAGAACGAGCTACTGGGACAGATTGCGCCAATCTTGGCAGCGTTCCAGGATCCCGCTCAGAGCCCCGTCCCCGCAGCCGGCGCTGCGCGAACTGGAGCGGCTGCAATCGGCGGAATTTCTGAATTGGGAAAAAGCTCGATCCACAGAGATACATCTGAACGGCATTCCTGCCTGCAGGATCCCAGGGTGAGTTGAGTGGGCGCTCTGTTTTTTCCTGAGTTGGGAAGAAGCTCTGCCCAGCGAGTGAAATCAAAACAGCATTAAGGACTGCGGGATCTCCCAGGTAGGAAGAGCTAGCTAGGCACCCCTAGGGGATTTGTGACGGGGGAAGGACCTCCACCCAGGGAGGAACACCTGAGTGGCCTGTCTGCAAGATGCCTGGGGCGGCGACCTGTTTATACGCCCCAGCCAGGGCTCGGGATAGGGAGTAGAAGCGGAAATCTCAGCAGACAGCTTAAGGGACATTCTCCCAAAGAGAAGGAATCATTGGAGCAGCCTCTGCAGCAGACCTTTGCCTGCTGAACTGTCTGTGGAATTTATAGCTCCACATTTTGAATCTGATACCCAAAAATGGGAAAACAGAGGAACAAAACGCAGTCTCAAAACTCAACCCCACCCAG
>PVLD010025313.1:0-23914 GCA_004027595.1 Dinomys branickii | reverse complement strand
GGGACTTTCCCACGTCTCGCCCCGGCAGCCTGGTCCGCCCTACCACATCTCCCCCGGCATCTCAGAGAAATACGCCCAGTTTAAACTTCCCAGCCGAGGTTCCGGCATTCACGCTCACCAAGTCTGTCTCGAGCTGGTGGTGTTTATTAAGGAGGTTCGCTCCCTTGCTGCTCACCCGGTCGCCATCTTCCTGAGTCTTGATAAATGGGTTTTTAAAAACTGTTGTTTCTTCATTACTTGAGAGATGTCTAGCTTGGAAATAACTGGAATTTCAGAGCCAACTTAGGGATCAGAGGTTGATCCCTAAGTTCCCACATTGACTGGGCAGCCTGGGAAATGTGGCCTGAGTGAGGGGTTTGGTGTCCAGGGATGTGGGCTTCAATTCTAGGTTCCCATTGGCAGTTCCCTGACTCTGGGATTAATTTTCTGCTCTTAGTTTCTCTTCTGTAGAAACAGAGAAGTGATACCTCAGTCATTGGGAGGGTTACATGTCTAGTGCGTAGCTGCATTTCCTTTTTCTTCTTGGCTTTTTGAGGCAGTTTTATGTGGTCCAGGCTGGCCTTGAACTCCTAAGTAGTGCATGCTGGCCTCTAACTCACAGTGATCCTCCTGCCTCAGCCTCCCAAGTGCTAGGATTACAGGCATGTGCCATTACATCTGGCTGCATTTCCTTTTTATCATCTTGAGATATGGATTTTATTTTTCTAGAAACGATTACATCTAACCTCTTTGAGCCTCTAGGACCTCAGGTAGAAGTTTGGGACAGTAGAAATGGTATATAGTGCTGTCATATGAGCTCCTGGTCCCCATGAGCAGTTGCCTGTGGCTATTCAGGGACTCATGGAAGTGGGCAAAGGTTTCTGAGACAGGTGATGTAGCGAGAGGGAGTGGAACTCCTTGACCAAGTGCCTGTCACCAGCCTCAAGGGCCCACATCGACTGGCAGGTCCCTGCAGAGGTGCACGTGGATAAGAAGGCCCTCCTGGGTGGGGATTTCTGGAGTCTGTGCCATTTCCTGTGGCTCCAGTGGACAGACTCTGTGGGGAGGCACCTTAAGCCACCTCAGGCAGTATGTGGGTTTACCTAGCAGCATGGAAAGGGGTTCCCTGGCAGATCTATGCCAGTGGTTAACTCAGCCAGTTCTGTGACTGCCCAAAGCCCGTTTCCTCATCACGCATTACCTGAGGGATTGGAAAACTAATATTAAAGAGAAGAAATGACTTCAGCACCTAGCAGGCACTGCGTGTCAGGCTCAGCCCTCTGGAGAAGCTCCAGCACACACTCACAAATTCCCAGGTTCAGCACCTGCCTCATGATGGCTTCTCTCTCTCCAAACCCCACTGCCTTTGGGGTAGAATTATTTCCGGGGAGGCTGACACCAGTGGGAGAGGATTGGTTGTAACCAAATCTTGCAAAAGAGCCAGAGCCATTAGCCGCCATGGTGGGTAGGAGGAGAATATACCCATCAGCAGAGTCGGTTATTTGCTAAAACAGAGATATACAGGTGCCAGTTGACCTGTGAGGAAGCAGAGGTCAGAGATGTGACCTTTGTTACACAGCTACTGCTGCTGCTGTGACTGCTGCATGCTGCATGTGAGTGCCAGCTCAGTGTGGGCAGGAGTCCTGAACAGGTCATAATTTTGGCTTTGACAGTGGGCTGGGAAACTAGCAGGCGAACTTAAGGACCACGTAGCATATGCAGATCAAAGCTGCTTTCATCTTTCCCAACTGTGTGGCCCAGGCTCAGCTGTGCAACCTTTCTGAGCCTGTGTCCCCACTTTACATATGAGGGTTACAGGCTGCGCCTGCCTCACTGGGTAGTTACAGGATTACATGGACCAACAGACAAGGCTCGCTGAAGCTGATCCTGGACCCTTGTGCCTGTATGACTCAAATAATACCAAAATGGTGACACACTGGGGGCAGCCACCAGGACGAGGATGGGAAAGGCAGACAGATTTCCTGAAGCAACACCTCTCGGCCTCGTGCCCTGGGGCATAGACACGAAGCATGAAGCAGTCCTCAGCCTTTCCCACACCAGCCATGACTTTCTTCCTTCTTCACGGCCTTTGGAAAAACCTGCGTGCAATGTTTCCCTTACTGGCAGGAGGTTAGAGACAGGCTTGCTTTGAATTTTCAGCAAGCACTGAAAGGACAGTTACAAGGATTCTGTTGGCAGCACACAGGGAGAGCATAGTGAGAGGAAGGACTGTTCCGTTGCAGCTGTTGTGGTTCTTGAGGAGCCAGTGGGATATGGGGCAGCTTCCCAACAAGCCTGAGGCTCATCAGGATGAACTGACTCTTGGTTCCAGGCTCAGGGATGCAGGCTCCTGGGTCTGTGGGCCAGTGGGGCCAAAGGCATGAGTCTTGACTTCTGGGTCATCAGTTTGGTATTATGGCAAATAGTTTTACATTAATGTATGTATCGAATGAAACACAAATACATTATAGAGGATGACACAACATTCACATTCATTTTTAGAATAAAGCAGGATTTAAAAACTTAACCATCTAAACAGCCCTTTCAGACCCTTCCCAAACCCCGGTTCCCAACGTTCTCTTCTGTTAGGGATACTTCAGAGGGAATTGTGGGTGTGGGGAAAGACTGAGTTTCCCCATGTCTAAAAAAATTTGTTTGGGATAACTTCTTAATGAAGATGGGTGGGTTATAAACTTCTTTTCTCCCCGGTTCAGGGAATTGGAAGCAGGAGCACTCAGTTATATCCCCAGTCCCTTTTCTTTTTTCTTGCTAAGTTATACGGACTGGCCTAGAACTTGTGATCTTTCTGCTTTAGCCTCCTGAATAGCTGGGATTACAGGCATGTCCCACCTGCCAAAAGTGGTTTATGAACTTACTTATGACAAAATCTCCCAACGACATCGGGCATTGAAAGGATTAAGTCAATAGCCCAGAGGGGCACCTAAGCAAGGCAAAACCAAGAGCAACAACCAAGCATCCTAGGGAGGTGAACATGCTCAGGAGTAAGAAAAACTCCTTCCTTTGAGAGGCAGGCAAAGTCCTGGGAGGTAACAAGGTTACTGGTCAAGGTCCCCGGTCCAGGTTGGGGCAGTGCTGAGAACACTAGTGCCTTCTTCCTACCAAGCTCACCAGGGGGGCAGCTCTGACCTCCCTGAATACTATTTGCTCATGACACCTTAGCACAGTGTAAAGGCCCACAGAACCACCTGGCCAGGTCCTAAACCTCTGTCTGCCGGCAGTCTTGGCAGGACAGATGCCTGTGGGCCAACCCAGCCCCTGAAGGACAACCCCCTCCAAGATAGCTCTGGCAGGCAGGGGACAAAGCAGTTCATGAAAATGCAGATGTTTCGGTTAGACTGAACCAAGGTCTCTAGAAGTCTGTTACCAGGTTCATGGCCTACAACAGAACTTCCAGCACACACGGCTCCACCATGCACCCTCATGCACTCAGAATGGGGGTCCTGCCAGTCTCAGAAGCAGCAGCAGCATGGAGGGCCTTAGCTCCCTCAACATGACAGGCAGGAGTTCATCCTCCAAGGTCTACCTGTCCCCAGGTGCACTACCCCCTGGGGACTGGAGGACACCTACTGTCGGCATAAATGTCTTTCCAGGTGTCCTATTTTACTATCAATGCAACTTTGACATTTCACTCTACAAGAGAGCTGGAACAAAATGTTCTACCCTTCTGAATGAAGCTGATGCTCTCAGCAATGCTTCTGCTGACCCCAGAGCCGCTGACACAGCACCCCCAGGGGAATGACCAGGGCAGTGACAAGCACCTTCAAGTTTACCCTCTAAGCTTATGCCTACCCTATTCTGTAGATGGAGATGGTGCCCTTCAGTAGGGATGTGAAAACCCCAGGCTCATATGTTCATATCTTTTTTTTTTTTTTGCGGTACTGGGGATCAAACTCAGGCAGGCACTTATTCCACTGAGCTGTATCTCCAGCCCCTAAACCCCAAGCTCCTGGAGGCAAGGTGATTTGCCTGTGCTGGCGGCAGGCCTGATGGGCCAGCCCCTCTGCTCCCCTTCATTACAAACCCGTTTTAATTCCCCCTGGCTTTCAAACACTGACAACAGTCCCCTCGAGCAGTACTCAAAGGCCAAGTGCTTCCCAAACACACTTTTAAACAGTGTGCAGTGTAGAATGCAGGTGGGGCGGCCCACGGCAGGAGAGCTGTCCCGGACTCTAGGAATGAGCCTGGGCTGAGCAAGGACAGAGAACCAGGACATCTGGCTTTGCCTGCAGCGTGACCTTGGAGAAGTTCAACTCTCTGGGCGTTATTGTCTGTATCTGAACAAATGAGTGCAGGACTAGGGTGTTTCTAAGCTTTTGGTATACTAGGGCTTTCCACATTCTGGATGCCACCCCAGGAATCTTCTTGTGCCTTTCCTTCACCACACAAAAAGCCCAATACTGCTAATTTTCTGTTCCTTTTTAAAAAGTAAAGTTTAAAATAACATCCTAAGGCCCCAGGTTTTTAGAAAAGGCAGCTGCAACGTTGTCTCCACTACCCTACTGCCGGTTTCTTTCTCCCTGTGACACACAATGGCCCAGAGAAGCCCAGGGGCCCTGGGACACGCATGTGGTGTCCCCCATAGTGAGTTACTCTAACTCTATGTATCCTAGTAAGTCCATCATCCTGGGGTTCTCCAGGCACCCAGGTTTCTGGGGATGGGGCTGCGATCCGGATATGCCGCAGTTCCCATGAGCTAGAGTCACAGGGCTGCTGGGCTGAGGTTTCCCCAGGTTCTCAGCCAGTGCCCACAGCTGGAGACCCAAGCGATAGTTTCCTCATCTTTAAAAATGAAGTTCATAAAAGGATCATCAAAGGCTGCCTGGAATTGCTCTCTGATCTATTCCCAGGCAGGGAGGCAGAGGGAGTTAAGGAGATTATCAGGACAGGCACAGGAAGGGGAGCCATACAAGGATGCTTCATGTCTTGCATTGTCCACACCAGAGGCCCACAGGATGCTGGGGCCAGAAGGCACCGAAGGCCGCAGTGTGGATATCCACTTTCCAGAGCTAACAGGCTGGGGAGCACTTACTGAGTTTGCAGCAGAGTTTGGGCTAAATCCAGTTCTCCAGACAGGTTTAAGTATTTTACACATTTTAGAAAATATAGTGCTTAGTTCTGCTTTGAACTTGCTCATCAACTTCCCTTCGTTGGATGACTCATAAGCTAGATAATCCACCTTAATAATCTAGTTTATGATTCAGAAAGACTACTGTTGTAAATTCCTGCCATTAAAGTTCATGATTTAGCTCTAGTGCTTCAGGAGGGACAGGGTCACACCCTCCTGTAGGCAGTGGGGAGAAAGAGGACTCAGGTGTCATGTCATCTTCTGTGTCAGCAGCTGCCTTAGGGGGCCACAGGGAGGGGGCAGGGCATTCAAGGCCCACCAGCCCGAGTGGCCTCCAGGTGAAGAGGGAGCACTGGGTAGCAGCAGAGCCCCCCAGGGAAGCTCAGCTGGCCTCATTGATGGGAGTCCGGCTGCCCCCCAGCAGTCTTTCACGCTCACTCTCCTGTGCAGGGTGCCAGTATCGGGATACGCAGGCCAGCAGCGGGTGGTGCAGTCCATTGTAGAGGGCGGTGCCCATCAGAAGGATGAGGAAGCCGAGGATCTGCAGCGGGTGGAAGTCTTCCCAGCCCAGCGCCAGGCTTACGGCCCAGATGACCACGATGCGCAAACTGTCCAGCACCATGCGGGTAGTGGCACTCAGTTCCTTGGTGACGCTGATGCCCGCAAAGTTGAAGAAGGCAATGCTGCTGATGTTGCCCAATAGTGCCAGGGCAATGAGTGGCTGCTGGCCAACCTGGCAGAAGGCATCCAGGGCATCCTCCAGGGTCCCTCGAGGGTTTCCACTCAAGGAGCCAGCGGGGATGTAGTACATAGGCACCAGGAGCAGCGACAGGATCACGAAGCCGAAGAGGCCTGGGGCAGTGCAGTGAGGAAGCAGGTTACTATCTCCATCCTGCCCCAGCCTCTCAGCATGGCCCACTGGCACAACAGCCTCTGAACTCAGGGTCGCTCCTTCTGTTCGGCTTGCTATGTTCCACTCCTGGGAGCAACCCCTGACCTCTCTTAGGGAACATGGACTTATGCAGTGGGCTCTGGCTACCCTTTCTCCACCTCAACCCAGTGGCTTTTGCTTGGACCAAAAATAAGAAATCAGTTTTATACTGTGACCCCCCAGTGCATGTCCTCAGGCACACAAGTATGCACACACACTCCCGAAACAACAGCTTCCCTTACTGTGTACAATGCCTGCTGACTTTTAAGTTCTGTTCTGTTCATTTGAAAAAGAACCACTGGTTTCAACTCACTATACTGCTTTTCTAAGTTTGGGAAAACACAGTTAATTCAGCATACAATTGGTGTGTGATAGGAAGCTAGCCCGTGCCAGGATGTAAGCGCACAGCTTCGTTCATAAAATCTTACTAGAAAAGAAAAGAAAAATGAGTGGGAACAAACAGTGTGCCTTTGATGTAACTGATTTCCATTCAGCCATCAGCAACTCTGCCCACACTGGGCCAGAGCCAAAGAGCCCCTGGTAGGCATTTATCCACGGGCCACTCTATTAGTACAGCTCTAATCTGTTTCACTAATCTTATATTTTTAAAAGCATAAATTTGATAGTTCATTCTCTGCTCAAAAACCTTTGGTGGCTGCTCCTGCTTCTCACTTAGCCTAAATCTACTTGCCTGACACCAGGGTTCTCCATGATAGGACTCTGACTAAATTCCTGATTATTTCCCCAACAATAAGACCTGCATCGTGCCCCAATTATTCACACTGGTTTCCAAACCTCTGCCCTGCCTGTACCCTACACTTGCCTATTGGAATCTGTGACTCTAATGACACCTTCCTTGCCCTGAGAGATTCAGACTTGCTTGACAAATGAGGCACCAATTGAGCACAACTGGTGCTCTGCCTGGCCCTTTCTTCTTGCTGGTTAGTTCCAATAGAAAGGGGTCATCTTTATCCTTGGTGTCCCTGAGCCCAGCACAGCAGATATCAGAGGATCCGTCAATTCCCATCTGAGGAAAGTGGGGCAGGGGCTTACTCTCCCCTCCCCCAACCAGTGACCACCAGCACCTGCCCATTGCTCCATACGTGTGATTGATGCCACATGCTGCCCCTCAGCGTGTCCTTCCCTCCAGCCACTTCTCCCTGGCCCCTATTCCCACACTCACCCTCTGTGCCCACTGCCCGTAGTGGGTGCACATTGTGTTTATAGACGAACTTCTCTTCTAGCACCATCTGGATGGCCACGATGATCTGGGCCATGATGATCAACAGGTCCCCTGAGGAAAGGAAAGCCAAGATGAAGCCAGGGCTGCATGAAGGCTGGGGTCGGGGTGCTGATCGGAGGGCCCCAGGGACAGAACACATCAGCTCCTAATTTTTCTAGTTCCCGTATAGTTCACAAGGCATGGGTCTGACTGCCATGCCTGATTCCCTGGTACCTGAGGGGCAGGCAAACTGGGCAGGCTCTCAGAGGTCTGCAGAACTGCCTGGCCTGAGGGGTGCAGCTCAGGGTACGTGACCTTGTAGAGAGCAATATGTTTGAGATAGATGTTTCTGGTTCACTTCCAACTCTCAGTAACCCAGAGTGGTTACTGCATCACAGACTGGGCTGTGATGGTTCCCTTTGGGGACTGGGATAAGGAGGGTACCTGTAACTAGGATGACAGTCTCAGTGCCAGGCTGGGCACACGCTAAGTGTTCAATCAGCAGTCTTTCCAGGCCTCTCCCAGTGGCAGTTGGTGTGTGTGTTTATTAATCACAGCACATGGCAGCCTCCTGCTCCTCACCTGCCCTGCTCAAACGGCTCGCCACTCTTTCCTGCTGCAGACACGCACCTCTCCAGGGCTCCCCTATACTTTCTCCGACCCCTTGGTGGCAGGTGTGTGCCCTCACCCAGGACCTGCACACGGCAGAGCTGGAATGGATTAAGTCTGTGGGATAACCATGTCCCAGGCTCCTCAGAAGAATGGGACAGAATAGGACAGGATGGGTAGTCCCTGGTTCCCACAGGGCCGCACCTGTGATCACTTCGCTGAGCTTGTGCTCACTGTCATGCTTGCTCAGGAGGTCAGCCAGGCCCACGACCACCAGCCCCACGATGGTGGCCAGGATGCCCAGCCACTGGCTAGGTGCCAGCCGCCGGCCCAGGAAGGCCACTGAGAACAGGCCTGTGAATATGATCACTGAACCTCGTAGCATCTGGAAGCTGGAGGCACTGGTCATGTTCAGGGCTAGAAGAGAGACATGACTGTTAGCTCTTAAGGTCAAAGGCTGGCTGCTCCCGATCTGCAGCTGAGCAAAGTACACGTACATAGAAAGCATTCAGTAACCTTGGTGTGGTGTGCGGGCGTGTGCGGTATGTGAGTTGGCGGGGGGTGCCCTTTTACTGGTGGCCCCTTCAGACCATAGCCTGGCCTGGCTACTCACCTACATACATAATGCTGGTCCCTGTCATGTCACAGAGGGCCGGGGGCAGGAAAAGAAAGGGGTTGAAGGGCTGCTGGGGGTCCACACTGGAGTCTGACTGTCTTGAGGCTCTGCACTGGAGTAGGTAGAAGGCAGCCAGGCAGGAGAACTCTCCCAGGAACATGCCCACTGCCTAGAGGGACAGGAAGTTGAGGACACAGTGAGGGAGGGACCCTGGGGGTTACCTTGCACTCATGATACCTTGAGCTGTTTTCCACACCATCTTTCTTCAAGCAAGAGCTTACCTAGAATGCTGACACATCTGACAAACAAAAGCAGGGCTGCTATGGGAGGCCACACAGCCTCCTGGGCCTGCCCCAAAGCCCCTTTGGGGTTTGTGATCCACTCAGCAAACCCCTCTTTCTAAATTCCAGATGAAGTAATGAGGCCCACAAAGCTTCAGGCTACAGTGAAGTGGCTGACACAGCTGGGACTGAAATGTGAGTCAACTGATTTACAGTCCAGCAATGGGCTATTTTCTACTGACAGGGACCACCCTGTCCCAGTGGACGCAGGGCAGGCTGCTGCCATGGGCCAGTGCATCCCACATGTCCCAGCTGCAGTGAGGTCATGACCATTTGCTGGCATTCAGCCTCCTGCAGAGGCCTGTGCCCTCTGTCCCTCTGCCAGGGACACCTGCAGACCCTGGCCGTGTTCTAGTGAAGGACAGTGAAAGGCAGATGCCTCTCCTGGGAGTAGGGCAGTTCTGATTGTAGGCCAGGAAACAGCCTGCCTAAGAGGTGCCCATCTGAGGCCTAGGAAACAGGAGAGGGCTGGGGCCTGTACCTGGAGGAAGGGGTGCTGGAAGCTGTGCTCCTTGCTTCCTCTGCAGCCCTCGGCCTTGAATTTGTCTGCCCACCTGCAGCAGAGAGAGAGTGAAGGTCAGCCTGGCAGCCATGGGGCTCCCTCCTCCCAGTGCCAAGAGGTCCACGCTTGAAGAATCAGCCCCCAGTGGGGAGAGGAGCCAGACTCTTCAGCAAGGGTTTTAATCTACAATTCCTTGACTTAAGAATGTGGTCTTGCAGCAACTCTCAGAAATCACATTAAAGTCACAGTATACGTGGCAAAGTGTCATTGATGTTCATTACTCATCAAAATTAGTCACTGGATCCACTACTTCAAATTTAATGTAGTAAGAAACACATATGTATATATCACTACACTGCAAATTTGCTTTTCAGTGTCTGATAACTTTATTTTAATTTAATCTGTTTCTTTTGTAATCTTTGGTCTCTTATTTGCACATTTTAAGACATTAAGAAGATGGCCACAGGCTAGGTTGTCAAAGAGATCTGAAGCACAAAAAATGTCAAGAGCCTCTGGTCACGAGGCATGGTGTTGTACAGCTGTAATCTCAATAGGGGAGGCTGAGGCAGAAGGATTGCAAATCTGAAGTTAATTTGGACTAGTGACACTTTGTTTCAAAAAACAAGCAAGCAAGCAAGCAAGCAAACAAAAAAATCCCACCAAAACAACAAACAAAACAAAGACTCTCTGGTCTAGAGGGGTACTGGGCCCCAGGAGAGGACTACGTGATCATCTTCATGGAGCCCAAAAGGTCCTTCTGAGCCTGATCCTAAAGCAGGTGGCAAATGCACTGTTGCTGGGAAGAGACAGTGGACACCACAGTGGATAGCGAGAGGTGGACAGCAGGAAGTTACTGTGTACTCTTGCTGCTGAGCCCAGAATCCTTCACAGCATGGTGCTTCAGGTGGCTACCATGCATCATTCAGAACCTGCCATCTCTGTGCACAACTTCCTCCCCTGAATTTAATTTCTTCCGGGCCATCCTGTCTCCAGAGTCCAGTCCAATCCTTCACTTGAAAGGCCCTCTGCTATCAGGGAATTTTCCTGCCTTTTGAATCTTCTCATCTGAGTATAGTACCAGCCCTTCCTAACCTTTTGCTCCTCTGGCTGCTGACTTCTGGAAGCACTTTGGTGGGTCCAGGCGCAGAGCCAAGCACGTGATCTGGTCTAGACAGAGGCCAGCAAGACAATGACTCCTCCCTTGTGACACCCTCAGTCAGCTGACACTGCTTTTGCTATGTCAGCTGCATCATCTGCTGTGCAAACCGTGAGTAGTTTTCTGTGGGATGGGACCTGCTCCCAAGGCAACACTTCACATGCAGACAGCAAAGTGTAAGACTCAGGATTCTTTCCATGACATGTTCTTCCTTGAGGTGTCTTTCCACAGCAAGCACCCTGCAGTGACTACCACACACTCCTGGCTTATCTATCACAAGCCTCAGCTCCCATAGGGTGGGAAAGCCTCTGCTTCCTGTACTTCCCACAGTGCCACAGAGCTTGAGCTGCTGGCTGTGCTGCCTGCCTGTGGCCTGGGTTTGACAAGTGTCCTGCCCAGCAACCCTGGCTTCTTTGTGCCCCTGAGCTGGGGCAGGGCAGCACAGAGCTTCTTCTCCCATCCAGGACAGGGACATGATGGGGACTCTGGCAGTGGGAGGGCTAGCTAGGGGTGGTGGAACTCCTGCCTTACACAGATCTCTGAGAGAGCGACCTCAGGGAGCGGTATCTACTCAGAGATCTGACCACATCCATGGGGAAGAAATTGGCAATTGCAAACCTTGGCCAGTGGGGGGACCCTGCCTGCTCCCAGAGATGCGGTGAAGAGGAACAGTTAGGAGGGTTTGTGGTTCTTGGGAATGAGGCAGGGAGCTGAGAGGGTCAAGGAAAAGCTGAAAGCAGGAGAAGTCTTGACGTGATTGGTGAGAAGGAACACAGAACTGGGTGCCCTGCACAGGCCAGGGGACCAGGCTGTAACCTGTCCCAGGAGCAACAGGGCAAAGAAACCCCTATTAGAGAACAGAAAGCCTCTTTCTCTGAAGTCTCATTTCTGCCTCAACTGCTTCTGACTCTGGCTCTTGGGTCCTTGGGCAGGGCAGCACATGGGATGCAGATGGGGACTACATGTACAGCTCACCCAGGCGGGCTCTGACCCCAGAGCCCCCTGGGAAGGCCTGCAGGAGGCAGCTCAGAGGCAGGGAGAAGTGAACAGGAGTGAATGAGTCAAGCTGTATGAGGGGCAGAGAGCCGATTGCCCTGAGCTGCAGGGTTCCTCCAGGAGGGAAGAGGGAGGTGCTACAAGTTCACCAAGGCCAGCCGGCAGCCTAGGGCAAGCACTAGCTCTTGGAGGAGTACAGGAGGTAGTTAAACCACTTTCTCCTGTGGTGTCACACCCATACCACAGACTGGCAGCTCAAAAAGTTCCCCCAGATCTACTGGTGGTGCCGTCCTCAGGGCTCAGCCTGTGCAGCTCACGGTGACAACAACTCACATGGGTGGCCCCTTCTGGTGACATTCACTGGTCTGAGAGTGAACTCAGCATGAGCCCCTGCCCCTGGCCATTACTACACAGAAGCACAAGGGTTTTGTTGAATGAAACTTCCAGACCCACCTCTCCAACAGGCAGCCCAGAGGTATGTCTCCTACAGTCCTACTTTACAGTCTTCCTGACAGGCTGGACCCAGTTTCCCCAGAAGAAACCTCTCTGGGGCCCGCCCTCTCCTAGGTGCAGCACTTTGTGGGGGGCGGGCTGTGGCTGGGCTGGGTTCCCTCCTGCCCCCAGGCTGTTTTGGCTTTCTCCTTGAGGTAAGTCTGCCTGGACAGGCTGGGCTGGCCGGCTGCCGGCTGGGGAAATGGAATCTCTTTGTATCTAAGAGCCCAGCAACCCGAAGGACTGGGTGTCAGTGGCACAGGCTGCTCTGCCCGGCTGTCTCTTCAGGCCGAGGAGGAGCAGCTCAGACCTATAGGTCCCTAGGGTCAGGAGTCAGGCTTTGGCTCAGCCAGCTGAGGCCTAGGTGGCTGGAGGGGACCACAAGATGTGGAAACAGAAGAAACTCAGCATAATCTCATGAAATTCCTTATTTGACAGAAGAGAAACCCAGGGCCAGAAAAGGTTTGAGGGACACAGAACTCAGGTACTGCGACATGGGCAATTCCTGAGGCTGGCACCTGGAGTGGGTCCAGCTGGGTCTGCGCTCCTCCCCTAGACCTAAGTTCTCCTGTGCTGTGCATTCTTACTCCAGACTCTTTGTGCTCCCTTGTGGGGTGAGGGGTCAGCTATGTAGACAGATGGGCCTTGTTTCTCTACAGACACTATTCTGGGGCACAGGCTGAGGCCCACGAGGAAGCACCTGGCCAAGGCCTGCTCTTTCTAGCGTTCCCTGAGTGTGGGCATGCAGGCTGGGGAGAGGGGTGCCCTTGCTGAGCAGGCAGATGCTTCCTGGTGGGCCCTCTTGACACTGAGTGCAGCATTCTGGATATTATGTGCCCATGTGTGGCCAGGGCAGCAGGCAGACTCAGGGAACGGCTGATGTGGCTGGCTTGGGCCAAGCTGCTGCCCATTTGTTCCCACAGAATCTCTGCCACTTCCTGTTGCATCCTCAGCTTGTCAAGCCCAGAGAGTCAGGTTCCTCCTGCTTAGGCCTCTAAAGAGGGATCTAGAGAGGATCTAGAGAAGAGCTGGGGCTTCGCCACTGCTATAAGGTCCTGAGGCTTGTGAGTAGGTGGCCCTGGCTTATGAGAGGATATGTGACCTTGAGCCCTCTCTCACCCCCACAGATGAGAAAACCTTCCTCAGTCCCACATTGTCCAGGAAGAAGGTAAAGTGGGGACTATGTCCATTTTACAGAACAGACATGAAGAGACTAAGGCTCGGGGAGGCCAGTGACTCACCTCACCCCACAGCTTCCACGCCTCATGCTCTTTCTACTACACTGCCCTCCGGACTGTAGGCTTCCCCAAACTGGCCCTGCAACTCGTTTGAAGCAACTGTCCAGCCAGTTTTGGAACCCTAAGGTGGAGACAGGTACCAAGGGCAAAAGTCAGAGCTGGTAGGAAAGGACAGTGAGAGACTCTTCCCTAATGGAGGTCTGGTGGTGCCAGGCAGGATTGCAGGTCCAAGTATAAAGGGAAGTTGGGCCCATGTGCCCACCCTGGGTCGGTGGGTGCTACAGCCTTGTCGAAGCTGGGAGGGGGGTGAGCCTTAGGAGAGGATTCCTGACCATGAGCCTCTCATCTCATCTTGGCCTTGGCTCTTAAGATGTAGAACCTAAAGGTTTGGGAGAACTGGCTCTGAAATGGGCACTGGTCCAGGAAGACAGAAATAGATAGATCTCAGGGAGACAATCAACAGAAGGTGCTGGGGACGGGTGGGAACACAGCCAGGGAAAGTGGAAGCAGCCACTTCCCCGGGAGGGATGAAGGGCTAGCCTGACTGGTGTTTTTTCCTGCCAGAGGCATGTGACATCTCCTTGCAGCCTTCCAAAAGCTGCTGAATAGGTGGAGAAGAGCTGACTTAGGATTCCAGCACAACTCATATGCACTTCCTCATCCACTGCCCTGAGTCTTCTGAGAAGCCAGAAGCATCACGATTCTTTCACAGGCCAAGCACTCAATATGGCTCCAGAGGGAAGAGAAGCAGCATGATGACAGGGTTCCTGTCTGAGCAGATGCTTGCTGCCCAGTCCCGGGAGGTCACCCTCAGACACAGGATTGTTGTTTTGGGGAAGAAAAGAAAGAAAAGCTCAAGGACAAAGGATTTTGGGGTCTTAACAGGACAGGACTAAAGTCCTAAGGCCTGGGTGCTAAGCTGTAATGGTTGATACATTGTGTCAACTTGAGAAGTTTGGAAGTTTAAATCAGCAGGGGACCAAGGTTCTTACTTTGTAATCATATTCATCCCTTGTAACAAGAGAAGATGGTGTGTGTGTGTGTGTGTGTGTGTGTGTGAGAGAGAGAGAGAGGGGGGGGGGAGAGAGGGAGGGAGAGAGAGAGAGAGAGAGATGGTGTATAACAACTGCCTCTGTGTGTGTGTGTGTGTGTGTGTGTCCTGCATACAATATATGGAAGAAAAAGAGGCTTCTTCTCCTCTTTTGCTCCTGCTGCTTTTGCTGTCTTCTGCCCCCTTGAACTACTGCCCCTGTGCCCTGCCACCCTGCCTCAGAGCCAGCTGACTGTGCACTGAAACCACAACCTGTGAGCTAAATAAACCTTTCCTTCTTTAATGTTGGGTGTCGAGTATTTTGTCTAAGCAAAGGTCTTCACTGACCAGCCAACTCAGAAACTTTTTCTTGGGGCCTCTCCTATAAGTTGGGAGATGAGACTGGATGAATTTTGTTTCTAACCTTCTAAGCACCCCTAAATGACCTGCTACCCCCATTGGTGATTAAGAGAACAGATTCTCCAGCCAGACCACATGGAGTCAAATAGAGATTCTGCCAGCTGGTAGAGGAGTTGGATTTCATAACTTTACCATGCCACACATCAGTTTTCTTATTCAGAGACAATGAGTTTTAAGAGTGTGGTTATAAGAATTCACTGAGTTTACATGAAAGATGCCTGGAGCAGGGCCAGGCATTCAGTAGGTCTAGGGATTCCTTCTGAACTGGCTGACCATGCTGAGTGGGATCACAGGCCTGTCTTTCTGCACCTGACGGAGAGATTTTTGGGGGGGGGGTACTGAGAATCGAACTCATGACCTCATGCTAGCCAGACATGTGCTGTGTCGCTGAGCTATATCCCCAGCTCTGCACCTGATGGAAACTGCAGGTCAGAAATGTGATTTTCAATCCATAATTCACATCAAGATGTTATACTGCTCTCTTTCATTCTTTCCAAGAGCATCCTCTTCAGTTTGGACTTAAGACTATTGTTTATGGTCCAGCTCTGGGGCTTGTTTCAGGGTGGGAAGCTCCTGCGAGGCCCCAGATTACAGGGCAGGAGACAGAACCAAACACTGGGTCTCTCACCTGGGAACTTGTTTCCTGATTCTCAGGCAACTTCCAAGAGTGACACCTCTGGGGACTGAAGGGCCCCTGGCTTCCTACCTCACTGATTTGAGCTTTTGAAGGAAGGAGCTGACTTGGCACAGTTTATCCCAGTAGTAAATGGCCACTTAGATTCTCCTTGGGGACAGCAACCCTGGAAGACTTATAGCTATGCTCAAATTATTTGACCGAGGCTCTGGCTGGTATGACAGTTGGATGAAAGACTTGTGCTGTGTTCAGGTCCTGACTGAGATGGGAACCCAGTCACAAGGTGTGACCTCCAGGGCCCAGGTCAGCAGCCATCCACAGGGCACAGCTGATCAGAGAGAGGGATGGACCCCACTCAGAGCTCCATGAACTGTGCCCTCCTTTAGGGGAAGGAGGGATGCTGGGACTGCCATGTGTCTACCTCAGACTGTTGAAGCATCTCAAAACTGACAACCTTTCCTTGGTTGCTTTCCTCTCACGCTTTAGGTATCTTATACACATCTGATGAATTGAGTATTTCTCTCAGTCTCTCCTCTAAAGCACCTTTCATATCACTGACAGGACTGCTAGATACAAATGCCTCAAAAATGAATAAGAAATAGCCACACCCCTCAAGAGGCTCATAGATTCTCTCTTAGCCAGGCTAGAGATGAAACCTATGGCCTTGGACATGCTAGGCAAGCACTCTACCACTGAGCTAGAGCCTCCCAGAAAAGCCCGCTGACCTAGAGGACAGAGGGTGGGGAAGCCTCCACTGGGAGTCAGCACACAGATCTACTGGATCCAGAGCAGGTAGGAGCCAGGTCAAAGTGAGGCCTGACTGGGCAAGGGCCATTGTCCAACCAGACCACTGTCCAGCCTTCTCCACGTGCACCCTGGAATCAGTTCTGAGAAAGGCCAGGCTCTAGGCACTGGGGCTTTTAGATTGTGAACAGCGGCTGGGCCCTGCCCTGAGGTGGAGACAAAGAAAGGCAAACAACTGCCAAGAGGAGGACGGCGCTCTTGCCCAGAACAGACAGGAGGCAACACTCAGTCTTTCGGCCTCAGGTGGCTCTGGGTCCTCCGTCCTCACCTCCTGAGGACTGTCTTTACTGGTTTTCCATTGCGTACCAGAGCTTAACTGCACACCTGTGCTCCCAGTTGGGTTAAGAGCACTTCTCTTCCCCCAGGCAGAAACCCCATCTTTGCACCTGGCCCTTTCTCTCCCTCCTCACCCCCTCCTCCTGGTTGCCTTCATTTGCTAACAGCAGCCAGAGCGGGTTTTCCCTGCCCCAGTGCCTGCAGGCTGCCCAGCTTCTTTCCTTTTTCCAATCAGACTTTTAACCTGTCATTTCCCAGATCAACAGTCCCTCTCAGAATGGGATAAAATCCAGCCAGACATTTGGGGTTGGTTACCAGTGGCTTTGAGCTAGCCTTCCCTGCCAGCAAGGCTGCGCCTCCGAGAGATCCTCACCCAGGTGGCAGAGGCAGCTCCACGCCTCCCCATGAGCGGCCTGAGGGCAGCCTCGTCTCTGCTGCCTCTGCCTGCGCTCTCATGGGCCCTCGGCCTGCACGGCCACTCCAGCTAGCTCGCGGGCCGAATCCTGGAGCCTTCTCCATGATCCCCAGAGCCCGCCGGTCGCCAGAGAGGAACCGGTCCAACCCTCAGCCTCAAGGATGGGGAAACGGAGGCGCGAAGTCCGGCTGTGGAATAAGGCCGACTCAGCGAGAGAGCTCGGATCCCCCAGCCCGGGGCGCGGCCCGGCTCCGAGTCTCCCTGGCCTCGCGGCCCTTGGGTGGTCCACAACCAGCGCGAGCCGAGCCGCCGTCCACTGTGGGAGCAGGGAGGCCAGAAAGCGGGGCGGAGGAGTGGGAGCAAGAGAGTAGCCAGCGCCCGCTGCCCCAGCAGGGCCCCCTCCCGACCGAGCCCCGACTCACTTTGCCGAAAGCGTGTTGATGGAGCCGGTGACGAGCATGAGCCCGGCCAGGAACAGCTGGTACTTGGTCCAGGCCATGGTGGGGAATGCGGGAGTCCGCAGAACTCTACACCTCCCGCCCGGTCACCCGCGGGTTTCCAGCCCGAGCGCTTCCGGGCCGGGCACCACGTGACCAGAGAGGTCCCGCCCCGTGCCGCTCGCCCCGCCCCGCCCCGCCCCGTCCAGCGCGGAGGAATGTTTCCAAGTATTGGTGCCAGCGCATGACTGTCCTGCTCTGGTACCTGCAGGCTGTTCTCAGCTCTGTAGCCCAAGCCGCGTATTCCTTGCTACCTCTTCCCACTCCCATTTTTCGGGTCGGGCCCCCCTGTTTGTAAAAGGAACTGGTGGGGCGAAACAGTGAAGATGCAGCACAGGTACTGGCGCGTTTTGTAAATCCTTTGCAGAGGTTGAGCTGGACCATGTCTGACACTAGCCAAGGGGTGGAAACGTCCTCCCTCCAGAGTTATCAGGGAGGGCCTGGTGACAAGGTCCTCAGGGAGGACCTGGAGGCCTGGGATGCGTTCCTAGGGATCCCAGCTCTCTGCGTCGCTCACATCTCCCAGCAAAGTAGAGTAGGAATCTAGTTCCAGCTGCCACGGAGATCATTTAACAGGCAAAACTGACATGCTTGCAAGTGGTTGAGGGGATGGGAGTCGTACTCAAGATTCTTTAGTCTCTGGAAGTATACGCCTTCTGCGCAGTCCCTGGCTAAGCCTGCCCTGCTGCGGTCCTTCATGGATCTAGATACTACTCAGAGGCATCCAGGCCTCGAAGCTGTCGGTAGGTTTGTTAGCAGTACTTTGGGCTTTGAGAATCCTACCCCTTGTTCTCCCCTGTGCCAGCTGTCTATCTTCCTGTTAAGTGCCCCAGGCTGTGTTCTACACCCTGTCATACCAGAGAGGCAAGGCCCCGTTGGGGAATGCTTTGACCTAGTATGCAGATTTCCCCCATTAGTGCAGATCTAATTACTGACATACAGAAACAAGGCCTATCTGTTACTTCCTTCTGCTTGCCCACAGACTACCTTGAACTTGTGAATATGGCCAGTGAAGATCCAGAAAAATGCTCAAGGGCCTGCACCAGACCTGTCCATGGCAGGAGGAGCTGTTGGAGAAATTGTTATGAATAAGAGAGGTCCTGGATGAAGGAGATCACCAGCCAACAGACAAGGGAAGGGCTTTCCTGCAGGAAGGAATGGTGTGCTCTGTGGCTTGGAGGTGCAAGTGAGTGAGGACCCCGCCTGGGCCTTTTAGATGTTCCAGAGCTCTTCTTCATTGGAGCCTGCTGTCCTCAGACAGCAGAGGGATAGGAGATCCAGGGGAAAAGTTCTGAGGTTTTGTCCCCAACAGCACTTCCAGTTTTATGCGACTTCAAAGATACTCATTTATCCAAATGTTTATTGAGACATGGGGCACAATTGTCCTCAGGGACAGGCTGGGACAGCCCACACCAGCTGACAGTCCCCTTCCATGGGCAGCAATTCCTATAGGCAACACTGAGTTACTCAGTAGGGTTGTGGACCATTTTCCCTGCTTGTCCAGGCCAAGGGCACTGTCCCAGAATATACATTACTAGTGATGTTGGTGGCTCTATAGTTATGTCATAAAATGAATTTTCATTTCTGAAAATGTCATAACCATTCATGAAATGGCTGTCTCTGGAACCTGGGACAAAGGAGGATTTATTGACAAATACACACAAAGCCCACTAAATTTAAGGCCCAGGGCCAGGAATGTGACCCTGAAGAGTAGCTGGATGTCTTAGTTACTTTTCTTGTTGCTGAGACAAAATATTTGACACTTAAAGTTAAGGAAGGAAAGGTTTATTGTAGCTCATAATTTCTTTTTCTTTTTCCTTTTTTCTTTTAAAAGTAAAAGAACAAAAACATTAGCAAACAGACACAAAGTAGCACAAGAACAGTACAAAAACTGAATTACAGATAAGGTAGCAGGGGATTAACAAAGGTTGTTGTATTACACATTGGTAACTTCAAAGTGTATGTTCAGGACAATGCAAATAGACATGCAAGATTGATCAAACAACCAGTCACTGATTGTTTCTCACATTAAAGCAACATGACACAACAGTTCAACCATGCCAGCCATCCTGTATATATACACATACCCACATAGCTATCCCTCTCTTCCCTTTCTCCTTCCCTTCATCCCTATTGCTCTTTACTTTTGAGCAGTTTCCTCTCATACCTCCTAATTTATATTCCCACCTTCAGGCTCTTACACTAATGACACAATACGCTGTTTGCACATGCACATTTGGTTTATTTCCCTTGTGAGTATGGTCTCTAACCATGACCATTTGCCTACAAAAGCCTCAAGTCCGTCCTTCCTCACAACTGAATAATATTCCATTATGTAAAAATGCCACAGTTTTTTTTATCCAGTCCTCTGTGGATGGAATTTGGGTTACTTCCATGATTTAGCTATTACAAATTGTGCTGCTATAAACATGGGTGAACATATATCACGGTGATATGATGTTTTCAGATCTTCTGGGAAAATGCCCAGAAGGGGAATTGTAGCTCACAATTTCTATAAGGCTATTTCAGTCCAAAACTGGCTGGCTCCAGGACAGACTGCCATGGCAGAAGGGCATCGCAGAAGAGAGATAGTTCATGGTGGGCGGAGGACAGCAAAGCAAATGGCAGCAAGAAGCAGTAAGCAAAAAGCAACAAGCAACAGCATTAGCCTTTTTTCTGTCCCTTATATTTTATCACACCCAGTGTGGGGCACTCTTACTCCTACCCAGGACTATGCCAAGCCAATCAGTGGACTAATATAGTAATTGCACATCCTTGATCCCAGCATCACATTCTCCAGATCCAACCACCTCAGAAAAGCCCCATCTATGACTGCGTGAGGCTTTGTAGGGGGACATCTGGATCCAAACCATGACATCAGACAAGGTCACTGCCCTCCAGAAGTTTGAGATTCAATAGAGGAAGGGAGTGAGTGTTGCCATTAACCATGTAAGAAGAGGAAGGGGATATGTGGGAAAGGATAGATTCTTGAGGGGCAGGGAGCCAGAGGGTGACAATGACAGTCAGAAGTGCTTTCAGTCAGGTATGCAGTGTGTGTGAGGCTTGTGCCCAGAGCTTGATCTCCATGGACTCAGTTTTCACAGCAGTCCTTTTTAGCAACCAGGACTGATTTGCTCACCAAGTGAAACAATCACATAAATGAGTTTTGCAAGCAAGTTTATCCATAGGGTGGCAAAGTATGAAGGTGAGACCCCATGTATCAACTCTGCTTCCCCAAGAATGGGGTTTGGGAATATTTATGGGATAAATAATCAAAGCCAAGCATGGTGGCATATGTCTCCCAATACTTGGGAGGATGTGGCAGGAGGATTGTGAATTTCAGACCAGCCTGGGATACATAATGAGTTCAGGACAAGCCTGGACTATATACTGAGATGTCATCTGAAAACAACTAACTAACCAACCAATGAAACATCCCAAAGGAGCAGAGCGGTGTGAAGTATGGGGAAAAGTCATTGTAGGGGAAATAATCAGTGATCTGCACCTGTGTTTTCCAACGTCATGCCTTCGTGTTCAGAAAAAGGAATGATTAGCATGCTCTCAGGTCAGCCTTCTGACCTCAAAACATTATTTATTGGATATCTGCATAGGTCCAAGTGAAGAGTGGTGGTTTCAACAAAAATAGCCTTTGAGTCACTTAAAAGAAACTTTGGTTGTCATCAAAACCAAGATATCATGGTTATCTATAGCAACACTGGTGGGGAACCAGTAATATATAGCTCAGCTGCATGACCTCCAGAATTGGTGATTTTTAAAACCAACTAAATTTAAGTAACTAAGGGGGAGCATGAAGGCTGGAACATAGGAAGAAGTAAACAGTACAAATGTTTGCTAGTGTAAATAAGACTAAGCCAGTTGTGTTTTGCTCACACTTTCATTTAGCCAGTTGTGTTTGTTGACTGGTACGTTAGTTGCTTTCCTGTTTCTGGGACAAAATACTCAACACCTGTAAATTAAAGGAGATGATTATTTGACTTATGGTTTCTGAGAGTTCAGTCAATGTATGGTCAGTTGGTTATTGGCAGGAACAGCATGGTGGAAAGGCATGGCAGGGATGAAGGGAGACACTCAACCCATGGCAGCCAGAATATGAGAAGCAGGAAGGAAAGAGAGAAAGACAGAGAGAGAGGGGAGCTGGGAACAAGAGTACACCCTTCTAGATCATCCAGTGATCTGTCTTCTCCAACCAGGCCCTACTTCCTAATAGAACATTCAGTTATTACCTTATTAGAGGATTAATACACTGTTAGGTACAGCACTCCATGATCAAATCACCTACTCACAGCCCCACCTCTGAACACATGAGACTTTTGGTCGACATTTTAGATCTAAACCATAACAACTGGTAATGGTATCAAAGTTAGGATTGTTCTTCCAAGGAGTATTAGAGACTGAAGTATTGTTTTTTTTTTTTTTTTTTTGATGGCTATATTCCTGGTAGTGGCTTGAGGTCTTCCTGGGCTGCTTCTGAGCTGAAGAAGATATATATTTACAATTGCAAGTCCTTTTAGTAAGTGCCAAGTCAATGGTTGTGGTCTATGGAACAGAGGTTTTAGCCTAGTGAAACTGGAATTTAGGGGTGATTTGAGCAGGAACTTCAAGGAGGAGCAGGGGTTGCTCCAAGTGGGGAATGGGGGATCACCTTAGGGAGAAACAACCACATGGACACCACGGGGGTGGCTATTCAACCCTCATACCAGGGAGTGACCTACAATGAGGCTCTAGGTCTATGCCACCTAGCTAGAATGGGCCTCAGAGGTGAAAACTAGCATTGAGATTACTGCCTACAGGGTGCCCTGAGTCTGGGGCTAAGCCATCAGGGGCTCAGGAGACAGAAATTCTGGGGGAAAACAGAGGGGAATCAGCATGGATATGTTTACACATAGGCTTTGTAAAATCCATCAGATTACTATTTGATGAAATTTGGAGGTAAACTCAATCTGTACATCATACAAATGTGCCTCATTCCTCTGTAAACTGTGATTTCTTGCATTAAATAGTATACCTGTAAACCAGCACAAATGTTATTTCTTCCTTCTTGTTTTGGTACCAGGGCCTCTGGCATACTAAGTATGCACCTGCTGCTGAGCTGCATTCAAGTTCTTAATACTTGGGCTCATGCTTTGTCTCCTAAGTTTCTGGAAAGATCTAGTATTCTGGAGGACATTGCCCAGAGAATCCAGCAGGAACTTTGGTCACTGGGAACCAGGAAAATAATGAATAGCAGAGGTGGGGCTGGGAATCTCTCCCCCTATTCTCAGCTTTTAGAAAGTCAAAGAAGGGACATTTTCTTCATAAGGGGTCTTGGCCCTCTGAAGAATAGGTGTTTTCCAATTATTTAGATTTGACAGAGTAAAACTGAATAAAGACAACAGTTTGTGTGAAATTCTGAACAGAAGGGAACACACAGGGCAAAATTTCAGCAAAGCAAGAACATTTGTTGAGTGTCCAGGGTGCCCTGCCCCAGAATCCTTTGGTGTAGAGGAGCCAGGGGTAGGTGATAGGAACGTCTTCGTGGCCCCAGTCAAAAGACAAGATCACTACAGAGTCAGTTATTAATGTGGCTGCTTTTGTTTAGGATTCATGATGCGGTACCCTCCACTCTGCAAAACAGAATGAGAGCTCCTGCTGGGCAGTAGCACAGCTGTAGCTTTAGAAAGTGGAAACAGAGTTAGCATAGGAAAAAGTAAGATTATCATCAGGTTAATTTGGTTACTTTTTTGGTAAGGGGTAAAACAAGACTTGCTTTGTTGACTCAAGTAGACTGGAATCTCCTATTCTTTCAGGAAACACTGGTCTATTTCTATCTTCTTCCTGAAAACTTCAGTCAGACTCTATGGCATTTAGCTTGAGTGACTATGTTGTTGTCGTCTGGTTTGCTGAAGCCTATTGCAGGAGCTCAGTTCAATTTTAGTATCTGTGCTGCTAAAGTGAGCGCAGGAGCTCAGTTAAAAACAAAGGACTCCTGGGACTTCCGGGAAGATGGCGACTGGGTAGGCAGCAGAGAGAGAACCTCCCAGAGGATTAACACCCAAACAATGAAATATAGCAATATGAAGACAGAAATGAGGACTTCCGGGAAGAAGACGACCAGCCAAGAGACCGAGTGCAGAGGGAAGAACGGCTTCAGCTCCTGAACCCGACAGACAATGCACTACTGGGACAAACTGCGCCAAACCAGGCAGCGCTCCGGGATCCCGCTCAGAACCCCACCCCCGCAGCCAGCGCTGTGCGAACTGGAGCAACAGCGACCGGCCGGTGGGATTTCTGAGTCGGGGAAAATCTCCATCCAGGGAAAAACATCTGAACGGCACTCCTGTCTGCACGATCACAGGGTGAGTTAAATGCATGCTCTAACCGGTTTTTCCTGAATCGGGAAGAAGCTCAGCCCAGCAAGAGACATCAAAGCAGCTTTAAGGACTGCGGGATCTCCCGGGTGGGAAGACCTAATTAGGCGCCCCAACGGGTTTTGTGAGGGGGGAAGGAGCTCCACCCAGGGAGGAACACCTGAGTGGCCTATCTGCAAGAATCCTGGGGTGGCGAGCTGTTTATTCGCCCCGGCCAGGTCTTGGGGTAGGGAGTAGAAGCGGAAATCTCAGCAGACAGCTTAAGGGACATTCTCCCAAAGAGAAGTAACCATTGGAGCAGC
>PVLD010025312.1:11388-24015 GCA_004027595.1 Dinomys branickii | reverse complement strand
GCTCCACCCTGTCGTCGTGCTATGGGTGGGGGCGGGTCCAGACCATGTGGCTCCAGCATTACCGTTCCCCACCCCTTGCAGCTGGGCAATGGGTCTCCGAAGCTGAAGCTACGAATGCCGAAACGAGGGCGTGGGCCAGGGGTGTGCTTGGAGCGGCAACCTCCTCCCTCTCTATCTCGTCTCCCTCTAACTGCGCCATGTCAGATCTGCGATCCCCTCCTCCAGAGGAGGCTCTGCTTAGACTTTCCGAGGGTTTCACTTCCTATATTTTATATACAAACAAAAACATACATCTGTTACTTTCCCCTACTATCACACAAACTGTAGTATGCTGTACATACTGTTCTGCATTTTCTTTAGAAGCCTAATATATCTTCTGAATGAATGGATAGGATTTGAGCTTGGATGTGCATATTTTGTTTAACCAGTCCCTTACAGTAAAGATGGTTTCCACTCTTTTGCTGTTATAAATAATAATGACAATTAATAAAGCCTCTAGCATATACATTAATTTCCACATGTGTAAATCTATCTGTAGTACAAATTCCTGGTATATATTTTCCAGTCGCATATATCTGAATCTATAATATTGGTACAAGTTGTCAAATTGGTTTCTGTAGAGGCGATACTGAAAAATACACTGTCCCACTGTATAGAAGAAAGGTTTGCTGGGCATGGTAGTGTACACCTGTAATCCCAGCACTTGGGAGGCTGAAGCAGGAGGATTGCTGAGAGTTCAAGGCCAGCCTGGACTACATAATAAATTCAAGGCCACCCTGACCTACAAAGCAAAACACTGTTTCAAAAAAAAGAAAGAAAGTCTTTTTCCCCAGTCCTCCTCCAATGAAAAATAATCTCACTATAAATTTAATTTGCATTTCTTTTATTACAATGAGGTTGAACATCATTTCATATGTCTAAGAATTTACACATCTTTTTCTGGCACCATTAGATCACAGGGTTTGACCATTTTCCCACTGAGTGACTGACCTCAGCCTCTCCCTTATACTAGCACGAGAAAGGGGTGAGGGCTTGGCTAGTAATTTCACTTTTGCCTTGCTGCTTTAATTGGCCATTCTCTGCGCTGGGGATATGGTTCAGTGGTAGAGCTCTTGGCTTGCATGTACTAAGGCCCTGGGTTCGGTCCTCAGCACTGCATTAAAAAAAATAACTGGCTAGTCTGATGCCTAGCAGCTCACTCCAACTCAACTGAACCTCGTTTTGTTTTTTTGTTTGTTTGGTTTGGGTCTGGAGACTGGGTTTTGCTGTGTAGCTCAGGCTGGTCCTGAGCTCGAAGCGATCCTTCTCCCTCAACCTCCTGAGTGCTGAGATTACAGGTGTGCAGCACCATGCCTGACAGTCATTCTCAATTTTAAAACTGAAAAATTTTATGCCATGAGAACCTCCTCAGTCCTGGGGCAAACTGGGACAGTTTGTCACCCTATGTGATTATACACTTAGAGTGAACAGGTCAACTCTTGACCTCCACAACCCATGGGAATATGAAAAAGGAAATGAGAAAAAACCATAGTGCAGAAACAGTGTTTATAATAATAATAATAATAATAATAATAAAATAATGGCCAGGGATGTAGCTCAGTGGCACAAGCACCTGCCTGGTAAGCTCTAGGTCCTGAGTTCAATTCCCAGTACCAAAAAATAAATAAATAAAAATAAATAAACTAATGGCTAAGAGAATTTAGGAGAAACTGAGGTGGGAAAAGAAGGAAAACTGATTGAAGCAGAAAGTGTCAGGCAGAAAGGTATTAAAATAGATACACTTTGAAATTTGATTAACTGAACAAGCCATCATCTATAAAACTGAGTAATAAAGACAAAGATAACATTATGTAATACAACATCCAGTGGTAACCCCCTACTATTTTCTCTGTAATCTGGTATTTCTTTTATTGTTTTTGTGTTAACAAATGCAAAGACAACACTATGTAATACAGCATCCAGTGATGGTTCCCTGTCTCCTCTGTAATTTGTATATCCCTTATTGATTCTGTTATAACAAATACAAAGATAACTATGTTATACAGCATCCAGTGCCAATTCCCTACTATCTTCTCTATAACTTGGTATTTTCTGTATTGTTTCTGTGTTATTCTGGGTTCTTTTGTCTTAAAAATAAAAAAAATAGATACGCTTTGGAAGATAGAAAATGTTTGGATACGCATGCTTCAGTAACAGACAAATTCACTCTGGGTTGATTGGAAAAAATGTCATGGACATTTTGGATGCTTACTCTATGAAACAACTGGTTTGCAGTTTGACACCTAATGACAAACACATCCTGGTTCTCCAGGCTGGTGGAGATCAGGTGTGTACAACTGGCAGACCGCCTGGTACTTGTGGGGCACTCTAGCCCTACTCTTCCTGGCTCAATTCCTTTTCCCTTTTGAACTTGGCTCTTGAATTAAAAGGTAATTTCAGTGTCTGTCAAGTGGTCATTGCTCAAATAACATTGTAAAATGAATACTGAATGCATAAATCAATTTGGCATTTATTTTGCAAGCCACTTTCTAGGAATTAGTGTCATAGCTCCATTTCACTCTTAAAGATGACCAAAACCTATCTCCTATATTCTGAATTTGGTCAGGTATTGTGAACACATTCATCAATCTTTTTTTTTTTCAATACTGGGAATCAGAACTAGGGCTGACCTCAGGTATGTGAGGCAAGTGTTTACCATAGAGCTATTGGGCACCTCTCACTTGATCTGAAATGGAAAAATACACTACATTCCCTTGAGCTGTTATCATTTCCTGTTATCTTAGCATGTCCAGTTTCAACTGGGCGTGGTGGTGCATATTTTGTAATCCTGGCACTTGGGAAGCTTAAGTAGGAAGCTCACTTGTGAATTTGAGGCCAGCCTGGGCTACATAATGAGTTCAAGGCCAGCCTGAACTATATTATGAAACCTGTCTCAAAAAACCGAAATACATTTTAAAAATAGTGCAGTTTCATTCCTGAGCTTGCTCCAGGATAATTAATGAGAGTACAATAGAAGAGCACATATCATAATCATATGTAGTTTACATACACACTGCTTTGGCTGATTTTTAAATTTTTAAAATAGAAAATATGCATAAAAGTTACCATCTCTGTTTAAGGTTGCAGTTTGGTAGCATTTGTGTAAATTCACATTGTTATACAACCAGTATCCAGAACTCATCTCAAAACCCTGCACACCTAGGCCATCTTAACTTTCCTCAGCACGCATTCATAGGTGGGGCTTTCTCAGGGGAGGCTGAATCTAGAGTGTGACACTGATTCGTGGTGCCTTGCTAGGATTAAAGGTGCTAGAATTAAGGGTCAGTGATTACTAAATCAGTCCACTGATTGGTCTGGCACCACTCTAGTTGCGGTAGCCTGGACAGAAATTGAGGGACAGAAAGAGGCTTGTCTTGTCTCTTGCTTGCTTTGCTACCCTCTGCCCAACTATTTCCCCTCTCCTGAGATTTTCTGCTGGGCCACCTCGCCTTGGAGCCAGCCAGTTATGGACTGAAACCTCTACAAACTGTGAGCTACATACACCTTTCCTCCTTTAATTCTAGGTGTCCAGTGTTTTGCTTCAGCAACAAGAGAAAAACAAGTCATGCTGTGTTTCCCAGAGGCAGTGTGTACTTTTATTTTTGTTTTCACCCTCTCTCGCTTTACTCGGCCCAAGCTTACTCTGCAGAGCCAGTTTCTCCCACGCTCTTCACTTTTTTACTTTCTCCAATAAACTTTGTCACTGTTTTTAAAAAACAACCAAAACAACATTAAAACATCAACTCTCATTTCTCCCTTCTCCCTTAGCCCTGGGTCACCACACTGCTACATTAATTTATCTATTCTAGCTACCTCATAAAAGTGGAAACATACAGTATAGTTTTGTCCTCTGATGACTGGTTTATCTCACATGTTCCCAAGTTCCAGCCACATCACACCGTGTCAGAATTCCCGCAGTGCTGGGATCGAATCCAGGGCCTTCCACATGCTAACAAGTGCTAACTTAGCCGAGTGCTCTACCACTGAACTACACTCCAGCCCTTTTTTAAAGGCTGAATAATATTCTATTATATGTATAGACTGTATTTTGGTTAGCCATTCACCTCTTGGTTGCCTCAACCTTTGGCAATTATGAATAACGCTGCTATGAATGTGGTTATTTGATTTTTAGTTTTTTGGGGAACTGCAACTGTAACATTATAGAGGGTGTAAATTTCTATTTGAAAGGAGAAAGTACTAAAGATGATAATAACGTAAAGCCAGGCGTGGTGGCACATACCTGTAATCCAGCACTCGGGAGGCTGAGGCAGGCTCGGCTATACAAAGTGACCTCCAGGCCAGCCTGAAATGCATAGCGAGACCCTGTCTCAAAAAGACAAACAAAATGAAACAAAATAGTTTTATTGTAAACTAAAAATTTTGGACTTGAAAAGAGTTATTATTGCAATAATGCACTTTTCATACTTGAAATTTATTTGTGTGATATAAAATGCAAGTTATGGGAGATCTGTTTATCAATTTAGGGTAATTATAATGAAAAAATTTCCTAGGGCTTGCTACAAATTCATCTTGTGTTCTAATACTACAGTCACATTTTATAATGGAACCCAAAATAGTAGAAATCCAGGAACCTGCCACTTTTTTAGCATAAGTCAATAAATTAATGACCATTTCTTAAAAAATTCTTGAAAAAAATTGCAGTTCCTAAAAAAATTAAAAATCAAATAACCACGTGATTCAACAATTCTGCCTTGGGAGCTGGACATGGTGGCACACTCCTGTAATCCCAGCACTTGGGAGGCTGAGGCAGGAGGATCATTGTGAGTTCGAAGCCCTCGAACTACAAAGTGAGCTCAAGGCCAACCTGAGCTGCATAACGAGACCCTGTCTCAAAAAGACAGAACAACAACAATAGCAACAAAAAAACAATTCTGCCTTGAGGTATATACCCAGAAGAACTGAAAGTTCTCCAAGTTGTATTGTACACCCATGTTCATAGCACCACCCTTTTTTCTAAGCCTATATGATTAGGGGGTTGTTATGACTATATTGCATATTTAATTTCATGTCTAGCTGGGGTAGTGGCAAGCGCCTGTAATCCCAGCACTGGGGAGGCTGTCCTTGAGCTCCCTCTACAGCCCAGGTGGGCCTCGAACTCCAAGAAATCCTTCTGTCTCAGCCTCCCCAGTGCGGGGATTACAGGCGTGCACTACCACTCCAGCTAGACATGACCTCATAATTTCCTTAGATTTAAACTCTTCATCTTTCAGGCTACACTGCTGCCTCTAACAAAGGACTGAAGTGTTTCTGTGTAAAAAATGTTTCCCTGCTTGCTACTCCCTGCTCCAGAGTACACAGTGCATCTCTAACGGTAAGCTTCCTAAAACAAACAAACACTCCCCCAAAATAAAACCATAAGCTTCCTGAAGGCAGTAGCTATTGTTTATTCATTTCTATTCTCCTAACATGGAGCATAAAGCTGCACAGCACTTAGGCAACTGAGCGTCATAGAACTGGATGGAATTTAATAGATTCTCGTAGAATAGGTTTTGCTTGTGTATCCTAGGCTAGGAGGAACAACTCCTCTGACCTCAGAAGTCTCTCTCTATGCTGATGACCCATTTAGTGAGCATCACTACCTCCATGCACCATGGGAGATTCTTTACAAACAGTATCTTATTTAATTCTTATAATAATCCTGCACAGTATTATCACCCTTAGTTTACAGTTGAAGTAATTGAGGTATGAGAGGTAAAGCTCCTTGTCTGAAAATACTGGTGAGAGGCATAATGGGATTTGAGAAAGTAAAAGTCAGTGCTGCCTTTCCCACTGAGCTAGGAGAATTGAGAGAGAGAGAGAGAGAGAGAGAGAGAGAGAGAGTTGCCAAGTGGGCAAGAACTAACAACGTTTTTATCAAGGACATGCTGTAGCTACGTACTGTCATAATGTTCCTGTGAACAATTACTGCCTTCTTACTGAGCAACTTTGTTTTCGAAAATTATAGCTATTAGAAAATCTGTCCTTGAAACTGTACCAATGAAAAGGAAACTGACACTTTTGCCTGGAGGTCGTCACTTTGATAGAAGCGGCCCTGCTTTCCAGCTGTGTGCAGAGTTGCAGGCAGTTCTCCACATAACATCTCATGTCTATCTTAACTTTGCAGTATCCAAGGAAAAGCACCCTTGGCCTGCTTCCAGTCTGAATGTATATTTGGATTTATCCAAATAGTTTTGAACCTATCAAAGTAATGGCTCCTTCAATGACACCGAAATTCTCCCCTTTCCCCAAAATACTTCGGTGAGATGTCATGTCTTCTCTAGGGTAGATTCTCCCGCATGACAAGATGTCAGTTGACCTAACTTGGTCGCCTCTCAGCTTGTCCTGGTGGTCTTACGCTGACTGGGCCAGGATAGATTTGAATCCAGCTTTCCTTATAGCAGAAACTAATGTTTAAATACCAGTTTAAGATGGAAATATTCTAACCTTTATGCTGTATACAGTGGCAGTGCTCTTCAGCCAAAGACCCTGGGAACACTCATGTAGTCGAACAAGTTTGGCATATTACTCAAGGCAACAGGAGAGAAACCCGACCGTAAGGGAACCACGGGGTATCTCAGTAAAAACACCACCATATTACTGACTCACTTAGGAACGTGAACTGTGGGTGAGTGATTTGGGGAAGGGTACCAGGAAGACGTGGCTCACCCTAGTGGCTGCTGTCAGAAAGCAAGGACAGTTCTGTGGCTGGGTTGGCTCAGTAAATCTTACCCATAGGGAAGGCAGACTAAAGTGAAATTACAGCTGTAATTGGTGAAACAGCATCAGTCACTCATTAGAAATGAGAGGATGATGTTTGGTGTTTTGTGGACTGGACAATGTTTTGTCTGTGTTCAGACATGATTACAGGATGGTTTTGGTATGCCTGGATTTGCCATGGTCAAGGTCATAGAGCACCCTTTATATGTTGACATTTTTATCTATTTATTTTTGTCTTTTTGGGATTGGATCTCACTGTGCAGTTCAGGCTGGCCTTGAGCTCACTTTGTAGCCAAGGTTGGTCTCAAACTTTCAACAGTCCTCCAGCCTCAGCTTTCCTAGCTCTGGGATGATAAGCATGCGCCACCACAACCGGCTGTATGTTGACATTTTATGAAATAGTTCATGTTCATCAGGACAACATCAAAACCTAGCCATGGGACTGGGGTATAGCGGAGAGATACAGTGTTTTCCTAGCATGAGACACAAGACCCTGGATTCTATTCCAAACACTGAATAAGATAGATAGATAGATAGATAGATAGATGAATGGACAGGGTGCTAGCAATGCCAAGGCTGAGCAGCTAACAGTGTTTAGGCTTCTGCAGGATACTTGGTGTTTTCTCAGTAGCTATATATATTCATTTGTGTATATGAACACATGCATCTCTATTAAAATAATTTAAAATTACTACTATAATTCAAAGAAAAGCAAACTGATATTTCTATATTTTGTTTTGTTCTATATTTACATACTTATTTTATTGAATGTGTAATAAACTCACATGCTTTTAAAACATTTTTAAGCATACAGAAAAAAGTATTCTTTCTATTTTTGTCCCTCATCTGCTTAATTCCCACACTTTCTGTTAGGAAATTACTATCACTAGTTTCTTGTATATCTTTCCAGAAACATTATTTACACAGATAACATATAGGGAGGTGAATATATTTTCTGTCTGATTTTTCCTTTTTAAACTTAAAGATAAATACACAATTCTTCATTTGCTTTTCTATTAATGCATCTAAAAGATCTCTCCATATCAGTAAATAGGTTCCTCAGTCTTAGAGCAGTTTTGTTTGAGCTATAATTTATTTAAAATTATACATTTTACTTGTTTTTAGTCATTTGCTACCACATGAAAAATTGCAAAATATAAAACTTTATACATGCATTATTTCACACATCAGGAATCATATCTTTAGAATAAGTTCCCCCAAATGAAACTGTTCTGTCAAAGTGTAGGTATTTGTAATTTTGAGAAATAGTGCCAAATTGTCCTCCAGTGGACTTACAGAAATTTATAGTCTTATTGGTGAATAAGCAAATACTTATTTTCCCATAACCTCACCACCAGTAAGTTATTAAACTTTTTGATGTTTGCAAATCAGATGGTAGAAAATAGTTCAGTGGGTTGAATTTGCATATGTAGTATTCTATGTTAGAATGAATCTTTCCCCTCTTTCTTTTAAAGAACAGTTTTATGTTTGTAGCAAAACTGAACAGAAAGTACAGAGAGTTCTCAGATACCTGCTGTCCCCATTCAGGCAGCGCCTCCCCTACTGTGAACGTCCAGCACCAGCAGGGCACCTTTGTCACAACCGATGAGCCTGCACTGACTCATCATCGTCACGTAAACCCCATAGTTAACATTAGAGTTCGCTCTGAGTGTTGTACATTTTATGGGTGGGAATGAATGTACAGTGACATGTACCCACCATTATGATGCATGGTATTTCCACTCTGGATTACATGTATTCATCCCTCTCTGCAACCCTTGGCAATCACTGATAGTTTTACTGTCCTTATTGTTTTGCTTTTTCCAGACTGTACAGTTGACCCTTCCTATATGGCTTCTGCATGCACAAATTCAACTAACTTCACATCAAAAATATTAGGGGAAAATTGCATCTGAACATGGACAGACTTGTTATTTCTTATCATTCCCTAAACAATACAGTATAACAACTATTTACATAGCATTTATGCTCTATTAGGCAAACCGTGCAGTTGAGATGATTTAAAGTTTATGGGAAGATGTGAATAGGCTATATGCAACATACTCCTTGTATGCAACCTACTTGTATACATGTAGACACTATACCATTTAATTTTGGTTTTACAGTGCTGGAATCAAACCCAGGGTCTTGCTTATGGTAGGTAAAGGCTCTACCACTGAGCTGTACCCCCAAACCCCCTACTATGCCATTTTATATAAGAGATTTGAGCTTCTGTAGATTTTGTTATCTGCAGGGGTCTTGAAATCAACCCCTCACTGATACTGAGGGGTGACTGTGTTCAGAATTATACAGTACATAGCCTTTTCAGATCAGCTTCGTTTACTTACTTATAGGCATTTAATATACCTCTGTCTTTTAATGGCTTGGTAGCAATTTCTTTTTAGCAATAAATAATATACCATTGTCTGGATGCACCACAGCATATTTAGCATTTGTTTTCATCAATGTTGCTTCCAAATTTTGGCCATTATAAACAAAGGTGCTAAAAAAAGTAAATAAATAATGGTGCTATAAATAATACATACAGCTGTTTGTTGATGGAGACCACTACAAAGCAGACCTGAGCAGGACTTAATCAATTGGCTTTTCATGTTCACTCGTGAATCTGTCCAAGGCCTAGGCTCCTTACCTGGAAATGGCAGTTTCATAGTAAGTGAACTTCTGTGAGTCACTAATTCCTACTAAAACCTATAGTGGTGGATGAAGCCAGAAAGAGTCAAAGGATAAGACAAGATCACAGCCAAGCACACCTGGATCAACTAGGTAAAGACTATAAAGATCTCAACTAGGTAAAGACTATAGCCTCAGGCACCTCACTTCTGGGTGGATTAACTTAATACCTTATTAGAGAAGTCCTTGAGTGGTTCTGCCCTTCTTGAGTAGTCCCCTCCCTTCTGCTAACCAAATAAATACAGGCCACCCAGAGAAGTTCTTGGTCTTAGCCCTGAGAGAATTTTGAATTATGTGAGAGGGCTTTGATCCTCCTGGAGCCCTAAATCATTCCATTCACCTCATTTTATTTAGCCTTCACCATGCACTATTGAGGACATTGCAGACCTGATCAGCCTGCAATATACTAAGGGATATTATTAACCCCATAGTTTGTGTGAACACAAATTTTCAGGTTTGTTTTTAGAAACATCAAAAGGTATGACTGCTGGATCATATGTTAAGAGTGTATTTATTGTAAGAAACTGCCAAACTGTCTTTCAAATTGGTTGCATCATTTTCTGTTTGCACCAGTAATGAATGAGAGTTCCTGTTTCACACCCTCACTAGCTATGTGGTATTATTAGTGTTTGGAGTTCTGTCATCCTAACAGTGTGTGGTGGCATCTCATTATGGCTTTAATTGGCCGTTCCTGATGGCACGTTAACTAGCTTTTCATATAGTTATTGCATATCCACAACCTTTGGGGGTCCTGGGGACTGAACACAGGTCCTTTGCACCAAGCTACCTCCTCAATCCTTTTTTCCCCACTCAATCCTTTTTTATTTTATTTTAAAATTTGATGGTGGTGCATACCTGTAATCCCAGCACTTGGGAGGCTGAGGTAGGAGGATGGTTGTGAGCTCGAGACCAACCTGGGCTACAAAGTGAGCTCAAGGCCAGCCTGAACTGCATAGCGAGACCCTGTTTCAAAAAGGCAAAAATAAAATAAAATTTGAGACAGAGTTTTGCTAATTGCTGAGTTTCCCAGGCTGAGCTTAGCTTGTGATCTTCCTGCCTCAGTCTCGCAGAGCACTGAGATTACAGGTAAGGCATGCCACTTTATTTGCCGTCTTATACCTTCTTTGGTGAGATGTCTGTTGGGTCTTTTTGAAATGTTTGTTTTCTTATTGTTGAGTTTTAAGAATTCTTTGTGTATTTTGGTTAACAGTCTATTATCAGATACATCTTTTGCAAACAGTTTCCCCCATTCTGTAGTTTATCTTTTTATTCTTTAAAGGAGTGATATATATATATATATATACATATATATATACATATATATATATGTATGTATATATATATATATATATATATATATATATATATATATGATGAGCTATTTCTACTTCTTTTCTATGAAGTGCCTGTTTAGATTTTTTAGATGGGCTGCATTTCAGAAGCATTTTGGGTGTTAGATTTGAATAGAACTTACCTCTTCTAGAGTCATCTCCACTCACAAATCCCTCCAAACTGGAGTCCTCATTCAATACACCCTTTTGTCTCTATGACATCTTGGAAGCTTATTATGAGTGAAATGGAATCTAGTAGCAAAACTGTCTGCACCAAATTCCTAATCTTTGGGCCAATACTGTTTGCTGGCTGCCAGGATTTGGATCTGAAATGTGCCCCAAAGGCCCCCTCTCCTTGGTGCCCTCTTGAGATAGTGGAGTCTTTAGGAGGTGCATCTACTGGGCGGCTTTAGGTCCCTGGGGGTGCGCCCTTGAAGGGGACTGTGGGACCTGTTCTCTTTCTCTCTCTCATTCCCAGCCTTGAGATGAGAAGATTCCTCTGCCATGATGTTCTGCCTTGCTGTAGGCCAGGCTCAGAATCAACAGGGCTAACGAGTCATGGGCTGAAACCTCCAAAACTCTGAGCCAAAACAAACTTTCTTCATTTTAAGTGGATTTACTTCAGGTATTTGTTACAGTACTGGAAAAGACTAACACAAGAACTGCTTATTTTTTACTAGCAGTTGGCTGACAGGGAATAAGCTGAACTTTTTTTTCTTTGGCAGTACTGGGGATCAAACTCAGGACCCTGCACTTGCTAGGCAGGCGCTTACTCCACTGAGCTATATCCCCAGCCCTAAGCTGAACTTTCAGCTTTTAGCATTAATGTTAAAGACTGTTTATATGGGCTGACTACTTTTCTTTCAGGAATTTTGTCCTCTAGTTGTTAAACAATGGCAGTATTAAAAATGATTGATATAAACTTAAAATGAAATGTATTAAGAACAAAAGAAAGGACAGCTGCAGTGGAAAATGCCTGTAATGTCAGCACTCTGCAAGGCTAAGGCAGAATGATCGCAAGTTCCAGCCCAGCCTGGGAAATTTAGCAAAACGCTCTCTCAAAATAATAAAAAGGGCTTGGGATGTAGCTCAGTGTGAAGGTCGTGGGCTCAATCCCTAGTACCACAAAAACAAAACTCTGTAATTCCATATTTTCCCCATATTTTACTATTATCTATGTTTTCAAAGTTATTTATGTCTAGTACATCTGTAGGATGGAAGTAAGACAGGAGATAGGGTGTGGCGTAGACTGGCTGGGAAGGGAGGCAAGGCGCAGTCCTGGAGTCTATGCAGCACTTCCCCTCAGAACCGCATACGTGGAAGTTTTGTGGGTTTCTGAGGGGCATGAATGGTGCACAGGGGCACAGACACCACGAAGAGCTTGCAGGGGTGGCTTTCTTCCCGGTAGCCCATGCTGAGTTCCTCAGAGTGTACTTTATTTATTTATTTTTTATTTTTTTATTTTTTTAAATTTTATTTTAAAGACAAAAGGATGGAGACGTATGAACCAGAAAAGCCATAAACAATACAGAAAATACAAAGTCATACAGAATATAGTAGGGAATTAGAACTGGATGTTGTATTACATAGTTATCTTCGCATTACTTAACACAAAAACATTAAAGGAAATACCAAATTATAGAGAAGATATAGGGAATTTGCACTGGATGCTGTATAATATAAAGTTATCTTCACTTCTGTTAATACAAAAACGACTGAGGAAATACAGAATTATAGAGAACATAGAAGGGAATTAGCTCTGGATGCTGTCCTACATAATGTTACCTTCACCTTTGTTACTCAGTTACACAGATGATGGCCCATTTGATCATTTAATTTTTCTCCTCCC
>PVLD010025312.1:0-11288 GCA_004027595.1 Dinomys branickii | reverse complement strand
CGGGTGTATACAAACTGCCATGGTCAGAGGTGGGAAAGCACATATGCTCACAGCGGACCACTTGGCTCCACCCTGTTGTCGTGCTATGGGTGGGGGCGGGTCCAGACCATGAGGTGCCCTGAGCTGGGCCCTCAGTGGAGCAGCCACTAGGCCCACTACAGAGCAGCAGGGGAGCAGCCGCGGGGCCCACAGCGGAGCAGCCGCGGGGCCCACTGTGGATCATCCGTGGGGCCCACAGCGGAGGAGCCGCGGGGCCCACTGCGGAGCAGCCGCGGGGCCCACTGTGGATCATCCACAGGGCCCACAGTGGAGCTGCCGCGGGGCCCACAGCAGCGCAGCCGCGGGGTCCACTGCAGATCATCCGCGGGGCCCACAGCAGCGCAGCCGCGGGGCCCACTGCGGATCATCTGCGGGGCCCACTGCGGAGTAGCCGCGGGGCCCACTGCTGCGCGGGGCCCACTGCGGAGCAGCCACGGGGCCCTCTGCAGATCATCCGCAGGGCCCACAGCGGAGCAGCTGCGGGGCACACGCCTCCATGGGGCACCCTCTGTGACCCTTTTGGCTCTGTCCTGTTGCCTTGATGCCAGAGGCCCTTTCTTCTCCTCCCATCTCCTACTGATCTCCAGTATTACCATTCCCCACCCCTTACAGCTGGGTAGTGGGTCTCTGAAGCTGAAGCTGCAAATGCCGAAACGAGGGCGTGGGCCAAGGGTGTGCTTGGAGCGGCAACCTCCTCCCTCTCTATCTTGTCTCCCTCCAACTGAGCCATGTCAGATCTGTGATCCCCTCCTCCAGAGGAGGTTCTGCTTAGACTTTCCGAGGGTTTCAGTTCCCATTTCAGATCCTTCTCAAGTTCAGGATATCCACCTCTTTCCTCTCTGTCCTTCACATGTTGGCACACTGCTATGTCTGAGTGGCATTCCTCCAGGAGGTTCTCTCTCTGCTGCCTACCCAGTTGCCATGGGTTCATATAAGGTTCATATATGCAAGCAGTATGGAGACATTCTTGTTGCTCATATTAGCAGTTTGGGGTGAGTCCTGAAGCCTGTGGACTCATCCCGTTGCTGTCAGGAACAGGTGGTGATTGCGCAGGCTGCCGAGGCTCAAGGTGCTCACAGAGGGTGTTCAGGGTGGGAGCTGAAGCCCGATAACTCAGTTCATGCTTCCTGCTTGATGTTGGTGTGAGAAGGACATGGGGCCGTGTGATCCACCTCCATCTGCAGCTATCTCTTGCTGTTGCGCTCCAGTTCCCGTTTGTTCCTTGGCTGGATCCCTGGGAGTTGCTGTGGCTCTGATGTCCCTGCCAATGCACCCCACCGCTCCCCACTGGCAGCCGCCCATACAGTGGAGAGGCAGGAGGCCACAGCCTCGAGGCAGGCATAGAGCTGGGTGTGGTGGGATGTGTACTGGCTGCTCTGGCTCCACCTTGCCTCCAGGTGCTGATTAGGAAGGTTGCTGCAGGGTGGGGACTCCTGGCTGTTGCTACCTCTCATGTCACACTGGATTTGACAAAAGTTCCCAACCACCATTGCCTCTTTTCCTGGCTGCACCCTCTCTTCTCCAGTTCTGGACCAGCTCTAGGAACTCTGCTATCCCCTGGCCGAGTCGGGAGGCTTCCATGAGCGTGGGTCTCCGAAGCTGAAGCTGCGATTGCTGGAACGAGGGCTTGGGCCAAGAGTGTGTTTGAAGCAGTGGCTTCCTCTTTCTCCGTCTCTTCTCCCTCCAACTGTGCTGCGGCGGCCCTCCGATCCTTTCCTCCAGGAGAGGTTTTGCTTGGTCTTTCCTAGGGCTTCAGTTTCCATTTCAGATCCTTCTTGGGTTCAGGGTACACACCTCTCTCCTTTCTGTCTTCATATTGCTATGTTTCATTGTCTGGGTGGTAATCCTCTGGGAGGTTCTCTCTCTGCTGCCTACCCGGTCGCCATCTTCCCAGAAGTAATCTCAGAGTGTACTTTTTTCCTCTTCTTATTCAACCCAAGTTCACTGTGCAGGGCCTGTTTCTCCCTTACCCTTTGCTTTTACTTTTTCGAATAAACTTTGGCACCATCTTTGCCTGTCTTGTTCAATTCATTGTTCACAATAAACAACCACCTCCAGAAGGAGACTCTAGCACTCCTAAGCCTGAAATCCTGTGGTGTGCGGTAACTGAAGTCTCCTCCCACTTCTGTACGCAATGACGTGGTAAATTTGGCAGTGGTGGAAGCATTTAGCTCTGCTAATGCCGCAGGTCAGAGCTCTCTCTCCACCTCCGTGACCAGAGGGCCAGTTGTGAACCATGGACCAGCACTCCAAATACTGTTGAGTTGGTTAAACGGCAGCCCAGACATGTTACTCAGTGGAGAAGAGAGAACTCAGATATCCAGTCAACCTCACTCCAAATTTAGTTTGTCAAGGTAGCATTGGTGGCTACGCATGCCGGAGAGATATTGAACTCAACGATATGTAAAGTAATTAAGAGATGTCAAAGGACTGGCTGTTTTCACAGCCTGTGCCTGCATGATTCCATCTTCCTCCTTCGGATTTCTCATGCAGCTTTGATGGGGTAGTGCATCAGAGATGATTGCAGGAGTGCCAGAGCTGATAACTTCAGCAGCTCTAAGGCTCAACAACTCCCAGGGGAACCTCTGATCTCTCAATTATTCCAGTCTGCCTACTGTTCTGACTCAGGCAAGTTTACCAAGAGGTTCTTGAGGTAGTTTTCTTTTTTCACTTCTTTTTTCAGATTCGATTCTCAAGCGACAGCTCTTTGATTGCTTTCTAGAAATAAACAAATTCTTTTTCCGCTATTAAAATTCTGACTTTCATTCTGAGGCACACTTTGATTAATTCAAGTCTTCTTATTTTGTAGCTCAATGAGTTCAAGCCCTGTTGTCTTTCTTCTTTTGTGCTGGGGGAAACAAAACAAAAGCTACAATTAATATTGTATTGAGCCAGACCTGGTGGCGCACACCTGTAATCCCAGCACTCAGAAGGCTGAGGCAGGAGGATCATTGTGAGTTCAAGACCAGCCTGGGCTGCAAAGTGAGCTCAAGGCCAGACTGAACTGCTTAGCAAGACCCTGTCTCAAAAAGACAAAAAACCCCACCAAAACCTGTATTGAGACAATTTTGAAGGAAAAAAAGAGAGAGAACAGATCTTAACCTCCACAATTTTGTTTGGTTGGGTTTCTTTGGCACTAGGATTGAACCAAGGGCTTTATTTCGAGACAGACTCTCCCTAATTGCTGAATTCCCCAGGCTGGGCTCAAGCTTGCAATCCTTTTGCCTCTGTTTCCTAGAGGCTGGGATTACAGGTGTTTGCCACCATGTCCAGCGTCCCATATAAGTATTATATTCTTATTAGACATTTCTCCTCCCTCTCGTATTTGTCCATATGTATATTATTTATATATTTAAGGTAATGCTATGTATTCATTTTCATAGCCTCTTCCTTTTATGTGACTTTATATGAGAAACTTCTTCCTGTGTTAAAGTGCAAATTTCAAAGACTTAAAAGCACAGCTTGTGCAAATGTGTAAAATGTGGCAGGCAACCTTCAGATGACCCCACTGATTCCTGCTTCTTCCTAGCCACCCCCGATCATCCTCCTCTTTGAGTATGGGATTCTAAGAATTGAGGGTGAAACTTTTCTTTTGCTGCCTTAGGTTTTTTATACTTAGGAGCCTCTGAGTTAAGCTGACAAAAGAGAGATCAACAAGAGCCATTACAGTTTCTATCCAGATGTCCCCGCCCAAGGCCTCATTCACTTACAAGCAGGACTTTTGGGAAGTGACTGAATCATGGGTGTGTGATACTCACTGATGGGTTATAGCTGGGTGTGATATTGGGAGGTGAACCCTGGTGGGTCTAAGAAGTGGGTCAGTGTGAGTTTGGTCCAGAAAGGTTTTACTTTTCCTCCTCCTCTCTTGACCTCTGCTCAGCATCCTGCCTACAATGCAAAGACTTCTTTCTCTTCTGCCATGCACCCCTGCCTAAGAGCCAGCTGACCATGGACTGAAACCTCTACAAACTGAGGCTAAATAAACCTTTCTTCCTTTAACTTGTGGGTGTTGGGTATTTTGTTGTAGCAATGAAAAAGTAACTAAGACGGAGAGGAGACAAAGTTTTACTTTATATGTGCATGTGGGAGTTCACAGAAAAATGTGACTCAGAGAGGCAGTTAGAATTTGAGAGTACTCCACTCGTGATAAAAACACTGCAGAAAATTGGAATAGATAGCCTTTATCTCAATCTGATAAAAGCTATCTAGGCCAAACCAACAGCCAATATCATACTAAATAGACAAAAACTGAAAGCTTTCACTCTGAAATCAGGAACAAGGGAAGGATGTCCACTGTCTCCACTCTTACTCAACATAGTCCTGGAAACATTAGCCAGAGAGATTAGACAAGAGAGAAAAATAAAAGGAATAAGAATAGGAAAGGAATAGGTCAAGTTATCATTATTTTCAGATGATATGTTACTCTATGTAGAAGACCCCCAAAACTCCACCAAAAGACTTCTAGATTTAATGCCCAAATTCAGTAGCATAGCTGGATACAAAATCAACACTCAAAAATCAATAGCCTTCCTGTACAGAAATAACAAACTCACTGAGACAGAAATTAGGGAAATAATACCTTTCACAATAGCATTCAAAAAATGGAATAGCTAGGAATCAGTCTAACAAAGGAAGTAAGTAAAAGACCTCTACATTGAAAACTACAGTATTCTGAAAAAGGAGATTGAAGAGGATATCAGAAAATGGAATGATATCTCTTGCTCTTGGGTAGGAAGAACCAGTATAGTGAAAATGATCATACTTCCAAACTTTCTATACAGATTTAGTGCAATTCCAATCAAAATTCCAACAGCATATCTCACAAAGTGAGAGAAAACGATCCTAAAATTCATTTAAAACCAGAAGAGACCTAGAATAGCAAAGGTAATACTGGGCTAGCAAGGCAAGGCAGGGGCATCACAATCCCTGACTTGAAATTATATTACAAATCTACTGTGATAAAAACAACATGGTACTGGCAAAGAAACAGACCTGAGGACTGTGGGAGTGACAGACATCCAGAATCCCCAAAATGGCACTGGACAGGATACACACTTCTTTGTTCTTCTTTAGACCCTAAGATAAACTTCAATCCCCTCAACTGTGTCCATGTATAGTCAGTTTCTGTCTGGGGTGACAGGTCCCGAGAACAAGGTGCCACAGATGAAAAGGAAAACAAGTAAAACAAGAGAGGCAAAGTTATGGGATCAGGGGGCTTCAGCCTGCAAGACTGTTGCCTTGATTACCATTTTCCGTAACCTTTTACTGGGATACAAACAAAAGCAGCAACAAGGCAAGTGTGAGGAATAATTAATGGGATTAGTGAGGACGACATAACTTAATTATCACAGGGACGAGACTTGACTTAGTTAGCTATCATGTTATCATTCCTTCAGGTATATCTCGCCAAAGCATCTAGTATTGTTCTGCTTGGCTTTCCAGAGGGACAAAGGTCCTGCTATCGTTTCCTTTTACATTAATGTTTTTGCTAGACTTCCTTCAGAGTCAATCACATGGCTGGGTCAAGCTCAAATTCTCAAATAGGTAATACACTGAAAGGTAATCTATAGAATGTCCTTCTCCACACTCTAGATATGACATATTGCCTGAACATATTAATTCTACATCTAGTCCAATCTACATCTAGTCCAATCTAGTCCAGCCTGTTCCCCAGCTTCCTCCTCCAAGGGTCCTTGCAATCTCATGCAACCCTCCTACACCCAAAATAAAAGCTTGTTTTATCTACCTCTGTCTCTTGCTCTATCTGGTGCCAAACCTAATACCTAATAGGAGACTGCCAAGCCCCATTCCCCTGAGAAATGAGGCCTCTTGCTTCCATCTTTCCTGGACCTTTATGCAGAGCTGGCTATGTTGAACCTTAATTGGCCACAAGAATGTGATCAAGTCCAGCTGAGATGCCAGTGTGTGTCTCATTGCAGCACGTGGGTGAGAATCCCCCCTGCTACCTCGCTGATGTCTGGAATGGAGGCTCTAGCAAGACCTTGTGAGATTCTAGGACTAAGACATGAGATAACATCTCAGCCGAGGCCATGGTACTCAAAAAGAATTATATCTTCTTGGTAGTACAGGTGCCAGCCTTGCATACATCAAGCTATCTGTTGCACTGGTATTTGGAGGGCCTCTGTGCTTGGTGCAAGAATGTTCCATTTCCCCTTCCAGCCATGCCTGCAAAGTTTCTCCTCCCTAGTATTCTGCCTCAACCCCCACTTGTCATCCCATGTCCCTGATTGATACCAATAAAAGCCATGAGTTCTTGGACTCACGGTCCTTTGTTTCAAAGAAAGCATTGGGTCATCCCTGAGCTCCTCAATTGCAGAATATTCTCTCTTTGTCTTTCCTTTCCATCCATGTGCCATATTGCTGGGTGGGAGACTGATATCCTCTGTGGGGGTTTTGGTAGAGGACCAGTGGAACAGACCAGAACATGCCGAAACAACTCCAGACACTCTTAGCCACCGTATCTTCGACAAAGGTGCCAACATATTCATTAGAAGAAAGATAGCCTCTTTCATAAATAATGCTGAAAAAAACCTGGGTTTCTATATACCAAAGGTTAAAATTAGACCCATATCTTTCACCATGGATTTAGTGTTTCTGATAGAAACAGTTTTCTAAAAGAAACACTAAATCTGCTAGAGGATAGAATAGGTAGAACCTTGAAGACATAGGTGTAGGCAAAGGCTTTATGAACAAAACTCAAACTGCAAGAGATATATTATATAGACTCAATAACTGGGACCTCATCTTATTAAAAACCTTTTGCACAGCAAGAGAAACCACCAACAGAGTTAAGAGGCAACCCACAGTGTGGGAAAGAATTTTTGTCTGCCGCTCCTGAGACAAAAGACTACTATCTAGACTATATAAAGAACTAAAAAAAATCAGACCCCCCAAATTTAAAGACTGAATCCAAAATGGGCCCCAGAAATGGAAAAACATTTCTTAGATGAAAAAGTAGAATTGGCAAATAAATATATGAAAAAATGTTCAACATCATTGGTCATTCAAGGAATGTAATTTTTTTTTTTTTTTTGGTCTTTTTGATACAGAATTTCGCTATGCAGTTTGGGCTGGCCTTGAATTCACTATGTAGCCTAGGCTGGCCTCAAACTCCCAGTGATCCTCCTGTTTTAACCTCCAGAGTTCTGGGATTATAGGTGTAAACCACCATACCTGGCTATCCTTTTCATTACATAATCTTAATTTTTAAATACTTTATCGCCTTCACTGTTAATAAAACTGTAAGTTATCTGGGTGATGAGGTGTGTGTGTGGGAAATCATTGAACTATATACTGTAATCATTAGAGTGCTCTCACATGCTGCAATAAGGAACTGTCACCATAATTAGTGCTAATTACTCTTATTAGTTGCATACTATTATTAGTATGATAAGGTTCTTTTGAAAATAACAGCTCACTTATATGTGAAAAATGCCCTTCCTACTTCTATAGAAGAAAAAAAATATTCAGAAAGTTATTTTGGGCCTTGCTGTCAAAGAGTCAATTGTACAAAAATCTACATGTTAAACCTAAAATTAAAATTTTTTTATTTTTTATTTTTGTCTTTTTTGAGACAGGGTCTTGCTATGCAGTTCAGGTTTGCCTTGAGCTCACTTTGTAGCCCAGACCAGTCTTGAACTTGCAATGATCCTCCTGCCTCAGCCTCCCAAGTGCTGGGATTATAGGTGTGCACCACCATGCCCAGTTTAAAATTATAATTTTAAAAGTCTATTAAAAAAGTCTATTAAAAACAAAAATGTCATGTATCTTTATTACCAATTATGCAGAGCTTTAAAAACTGTTGAAAGACTATAGAGTCTATAGCAGCTTATGTACTGCTAATGCATAACTAACAGCAAATTTGATTAGATTAACAGAAATCTGTTTTAATTACACATTTATATATCACACTAGAGACAAATGTCTAAGGTCTGCAGAATGCTCATTCTGTTCTGAGCATCCTGAGCACTCAAATGGCAGGAAAACTTTTTGTGTTGTAATCCTTCACATATAGAACAACAAAAGGAAAAATTCTGCAGGCTCAGGTTACAAAAAAATACTGCTAAAAATATGAAGGGGTAAAGGGTATCATCTATAACACAAAGCAATTTACAACTATAGTCAAAAAACAAATAAAACCTCTACATAAAAAAATCAAATACACAGAATTCTACATTAAATACAGTAAAGATTTAATGAGACAGCGTACTAGTTAATTAAGACACAAAAGGAGGGTGAGGTAGGGCAACCAGTAAACAAAACCAATGTAATGGGGGTAAAAAAATCAGTAACACTGTTATTTCTAGTTGAAGCACAATTTTTTTGGTGTCTTTCCATTCATATAATACCTAACACTGTACATTAAATTTTTAACAACGTAGAAAAACTTGGTCCTTCGATAAAATTCTTTGATACATTTTTCAAAATAGATATTATTATTATTATTATTATTCTTAGTGAGACAGGGTCTCGTTATGCGGTTTGGGCTGACCTTCAACTCACTTTGTAGCCCAGGCTGGCCTCGAACTCGCAACCATCCTCCTGTCTCAGCCTCCCGAGTGCTGGGATTACAGGTGTGCGCCGCCACGCCCAGCATCAAAGTAGATATTATTATGAATAAACAACCAACTGGCATCTGTTTTTTTAACACTAAAGATTTACAGCAACTTTAAAAAAAGTTATCATAATCATTTTTGTCTCTTTCCGCCCCTGCCTCAAATCCATCAACACCACTACTATCCCTTCTTCGTTTCCTGTTGTTGTGGATGTTAAAACATTGGCTCATTTAAGACCATGGATCCATGCCTAGAACTTTGTGTATCTATGTGATGGAATGCAAGGAGCCTCAGTGCAAACTGTACACTGGATGTAATGTCTTCACGCTGCTGGTCAGTCACTGTTGCCAAGGTATCAAAGGGATCCTTCTCACAAGGATGCAAAAGTCCAGGACTATCTTTAAGAATAATCTCTGAAGAAGCTGGGCGTGGTGGGGCACACCTGTAATCCCAGCACTCCAGAGGCTGAGGCAGGAGGATTGCCAGCCTGGGCTACATAATGTGTTCAAAGCCAGCCTGGACTACTAGACTCTAACAAATAAACAGACAAACAATTCGTGAAGAAATGCATTAAAAAAACTCTTCTCAGAGCATCTCAGGGGCTTAGGAGGACTACTAATTGCTTTCTCTACTAATAACTCCATAGACCAGCTTGGAAAGTCTGGACAAGTTGGAACTGCAGGGGCTGGGGATATAGCTCAGTGGAATAAGCGCTTGCCTAGCAAGCACAGGGTCCTGAGTTCGATCCCCAGTACCACAAATAAAAAAGAAAGTAATTTAAGTTGGAACTGCAGAAGATGTGAAAATCATGCCCTTGAACCGCTGCGACTGAACTCGGGAACTCTTACCCGCTGCTTCCCTCCTCCGCCCCACCCCTCACCAGACAGCTGTACTGCGCAGACGCACCCACGCGCGGCATCCTGGGAGCTGTAGTCCTCCCCGCCCTCGCCTGACTCGCTGGGCACGGGTGATCAACTCGCTGGCGAAGTAGGTGGGTGGTTCCTCACTCCTCCACGGCAGAGTCAGTCGGGGAGCTACTTTACTTAACTCCGCGGGAAAGTCAGTCGGGGAGCTACTTTGTCGCCTACCTTACTGTGTTACTTTTTGCTCCGTTTCCTTCACTTTTGTGTGTGTTTGCTTGTGTATTTCAGTCCTCGCCCGTTTTGTTTTCACTGGGATGTGCTCTGGGAGAATGACGGTTCTGTCTAGTTCCCGCCCCCTCCGCCCCCCGAAGTAGGAAGGAGAAGCAGAGAGAAGGAACGGAATGGAGAGTACGCCCGCCTCACTAGACTCCTGTTTATCCCAACGCTTTATAATTACCGTGTTTAATGCTCTGTACTAGTCTTGTAATTTAGAATATCTAGTTTTGTAGTTTTCTGTTATTCAAATTTCAGTTGTTTCCAGCGTTTTTGTTAACTATATCAGATGGTATTATTAGTATTTTATAGAGATTTTTAGTGTTGAATATTTTATATAGATATTCAGTGTTGGAAATAATAGTTACATGAATTTTCGCTCAAGATAAATTCCAAGGGGCTGGGGATATAGCTCAATGTGACACAGCACCTGCCTGGCAAGTGCAAGGTCCTGAGTTCCATTCCCGATACAAAAAAACAAAAAGAGATAAATTCCTACAGGTGGAACAAAGCATAACAATGTATCCCATAGACTATTTACCACTCTAGCTCCCCGGCCTACTTTCTATTTTCTTATGTGTTAGGCCACTGAACAGATCACTCTTTTTTTCTGCTCTAGTTGCCCTATCACCTCTGCCCAAAATACTCTCTCTTGGTCCTACTTTAGCCCCAGGTTCCACTTACTGCTTTTGAGGTATTCATGGCCTCTTGAAATAGAATGCATTGAGAGGCTGAGGCAGGAGGATCCCTGCGAGTTTGAGGCAAGCCTAGGCTACATAGTGAGTTTAAGTCCAGTCTGAACTACGCAATGAGACTCTGTCTTAAAAAAAAGCAAAATGTTGAGTATTTATATGTGTCCATATATGTGTATGCTTTTGCTGCAAGACAAAGTCCAGCTTTTTAAGGGAGGTCCATAGAATCCTAAAGTCCAGGTGCAAGAGGTTTGTTTTTAGCCCTCTGTGCCTTACCGATTTTTCTTCCTGCTCTGTCTTTACACCAGTACTCCTTCATGGCTTCAGGGGTATTATTTTGTCTTTCTAATTTTTAGCACAGATACTTTTGAATTATTGGCAGGGGGACTGAAGAAAAAAACAGAACGAAGTAGAGGTGACGGAGGAGGCACTTAGGATGATGCCTGGCACATCTAGAGTGTAAAAAGCAATAGCTACCACTGGCAGTTCTCCAGTGGCTACCGGGTGAGAAGCAGTGTAGAATGGGCCCTGAAGGCCGACGAAAGTTCGGATCCTGGCTTTGGTGTTTACTAGTTGGTATGGCCTGTGTCTAGAGGTCCCCTCAAAGGCTCATGCAGTCACAGGTGGGGCTTTTTGGAGGTGGCTGTATCTGGACTGTGTGACGCTGGGCATCAGGGTGTGTAATTACTAAATTAGCCCACTGTGTTTGGCATAGTTCTGGGTAGGATTAAGGGTGCCCCTCTCTGGGTGTGAGTGGCGCACACTGTAAGCATGGGTAGCCTGGAAGGATAGAAGGGACCGAAAGAGGGTCGATACTTGTTTGTTGCTTGCCTTCTGCCACCTCC
>PVLD010025311.1:0-23914 GCA_004027595.1 Dinomys branickii | reverse complement strand
GGGCTTTCCCACGTCTCCCCCCGGCAGCCTGGTCCGCCCTACCACATCTCCCCCGGCATCTCAGAGAAATACGCCCAGTTTAAACTTCCCAGCCGAGGTCCCGGCATTCACGCTCGCCAAGTCTGTCTCGAGCTGGTGGTGTTTATTAAGGAGGTTCGCTCCCTTGCTGCTCACCTGGTCGCCATCTTCCCCGGATCTCCCCCTTACTGGATCACTTTAAATTTTTTAAGTTACCTCATGGGGAATTAATAATTTCATGAATCTTTCTATCAAAATCTGTGGTTTTTTTATTTTAAAGAGGAAAAACAATTAAAATGATACAGAATTTCCAAACAAGATGATAGAAATTAACAATGGTTATTATATTGTACATTGTTATCTTCAAAGTACTTGCTCAGAGTATAAGATATTGGCGTGCAAAGTTAATCAAACAGTATAAGCACTAACTGTTCCTTTCAATGAACTGATAGAAATTAGTAGTACAGTTACCTTAGCTGTCTTGTGTGTGTGTGTGCATATGTTGGCTCTGTTTTTCCCTCCCTTCTTTTCTCCTCTCCCCCATCCCAGTTGTTTTTCCTTTTGAGCAGTTCCTTTCCCTTTCACAATATCTATTGTACCCTTTGGATGTTATTTACTCTTCCAGTTTCTTACACTAGGGAGAAAATATGATGTTTACAAATGAGAGTTTGATTTATTTCACTTATGAGTATGGTCTCAAGTTGCATGCTTTTACCTATAAAAGCCTTGAGTTTTAGCTTTCTTCATAGCTGAGTAATATTCTGTTGTATAAAAATACTACATAAGTTTTATTCATTCCTTGGGTAATAGGTATTTGATTTGGTTCCAGGACTTAGCTATTATAAATTGTGCTGCTATAAACATGGGTGCACATATGTTGCTGTGGTATGATGTTTTCAATTCTTCCAGTGGGTATGTTATTTCATTCATTCATATATTTTTTTGTTATTTTTATTTTCTATGCCTCTCACCACTGTCTCTTTGGTTCTCTTTATATTTTATTTTAATTTCTTTAATCCTGTGCTTTTTATTTCCATCATTTTTTTCCATCATTTTTTATAAATTCTTCCAGTTGCATTTCAACAGCTCACTTTAGTTTGCATTTCTTCCTTCTTTTATTTCTGCCTTTGGGGTTTCCTTTGAAGAAGTGATTGTCTCATTAAGCTTTTGATTTCAAATCCATGGCAAAATGCTTCATCTCAGTTTTTAATCTGCTCTGCGTTAGTGTGTTTCCACAGAGTAGTTTGTGGGCACTAAGTTCTGATGATCTTTTCTTCTAACCTCATGATCTTTGCATTAACCTAGTGCCAGGCCATTTTCCATTATTTATCACTGGTGGAGTTGGAGTTGAATTTTGCAAAAAGTTTCTACAAAGTGTAGGAATGAGGAGCCAGCGTAGTTTCTCAGGCTCTCTGCAATTCAAAACCTCAAGGGATACCTTTCTCTGCTACCACAGAGACAGATGGCACCAAACAGACAGGATTACAGGATTTGCCAATTTGCCTAGAAAATTCATTATGGGCTCCCACCTCTTGTAATGAACTAAACCAGATAAGATTTAGCAAAGTTTCTACTACCAACCCAGTTCACTCTTTTGTTATCTAATCTTTCATTTTAATCTTTTCTGGATCACTTGGATTTAGATTCTCTCTCTCTCTCTCTCTCTCTCTCTCTCTCTCTCTCTCTCTCTCACACACACACACACACACACACCCCATCCCAGCCTCTTCTACTCCACTTTATATATGGAACTTTTTTTAATTTCAAAACTTGTTCTTCACTTAAGAGGTGAATTTGGTTGATGTTTTCTGAGCTCAGTCAGTAAATTTCTTATCTCAGTGCTCCTGGAGTGAAGAGAGAAATTATTTCTTATTTTTATTCATTTCTTCCACAAGGCTGATGCTCAACCTCAACTGCATTTTCAGCCTCACTGTGATTTGAAGTCCACTGATGGCGCCTATCTTCTACATATAACAAAAATTGAATTTGCTGAGGTTTTGTTCTTTAGTTCTGTCTTCTACTTTTGGGTAATTCGAGGAGGAAATGAGCATAATCTTATTCAGATGAGGTGTCACAGTGCTAAATATAAGAAAATGCTAAATGTAAGGATTAGGGTGTTAGCATCAGAGTCTCAATCTTCTTGCCAAAGACACATGGTCTCACTCCAATTATGAGTAAAACCTGGGAAAATATAAGCTGAGAGACATTCTACAAAATAATTTATCAGTGAAGTTCCAAAGTATCAAGGCCAGAAAAGACTGAAGAATTATCATAAACTGGAAGAAAGGAAGATGATATAAAAACTAAATATATCATGATATATGACATAAAATTCTGAAGGAAAAAAGGCAATTTAGTGGGAAAATCAGAAAAACTCCACTGGAATCTCTGAACTGAATTAATAATATACTAATATTAACTTGTTTGTCATAATTATATTAGGGGTATGTAAGGTGTTAAAATTAGAGGAAGCAGGATGGGGGCATTAAAGGGGCTTTAGCAAATATTTTCTATAAGTCTTAGAATAGTTTAAACTAAAAAGTTAAAATAAAAATTCAGGCATGCAGAAAAAAATTTTAAACCTGAATGTCACACAAAGGCAACAGAAGTGGGGAAGAACCCAGGAACTTTATTTTCAGCCAAAAACAAGAATGAGATATATTCCAAAAATATCATTTTACCAAAGCTGCTAAAATCATGACAAAGTGACAAAGTTGCACATTTGGAGAGCAGTATGGGAAGAAGGGCATGGCAAGCCACCTGGCTCTCCCACGGCGAGGGGCTCACGGAGCTGGCAGAACCACCACCTTTCCACACAACCAGTTTCAGAGCTTCTGGAGGCTGAGGCAGGAGAATCACAAGTTAGAGACCAGCCTGGGAGACTTACCAAGACCTTATGTCAAAACAAAAGAAGCAGGAGTGTAGATCAGTGCTAGAGCTCACAAAGCACAAGGCCAGCTGAAAAACAAATAAAGAATCACAAAGATTTTAGATCAGGAGAGAAAAAGAGAGATAGGAACTGAATAAACAGAAGGAACTTAATAAAATAACCTGGAAAAAGATACTCAAAATTTTGGTGAGGAGATCTAGAAAATGCCAGCAAAGCCCTTGAAGGACACTTCTCTCCAAAAGCAGAGTCAGGAAAGAAGCCTAACATGGCATTTGAAGGACCCAGCACAGCTCTCATCTAAAACCTAGGATGAGAAACAGAAAAAAGCAGAAAACCTTCCAAGTGAAGAACATACATCATAAGTAGAAAAAAATTTCAGTTAAACATTTTACTATGAATTTTATGAACTTGATAAAACAATTGTCAGTATGGTTTAAAGCGGAAGCCTGCAGTACATAAGCTCCAAGAAGCAATGGTGAGAAAATCTACACCATCAGTAACCAACAAAGATGGGTCCTGACCACATCTCAGGGAAGAAGAAGGAGAAATAAACAAATCCACCCTACAAAGGACCTGGAAGTGAAGACTAAATTGTGTGAAAATTATAGCAGCAGGCGCTAGGCCCCTTTAGTCTCAAAAAAGAGTAAATAGCATTAAAATTAAATTTAAAAGAATTAGACAGAAAATATCAGCCACAGAAGATGGACAAAGGAGATATACCACACATATAACCAGAGACCTGAGAGGAACAGAACTGATATTTTAAAATACAACACCTAAGTCATGTTTTAAATATATATATACAGACATATATAGAAATTACATATGGAAATAACACATTATTTGGAGAAAATTAAACCAGAAATCTCAACAATATGGTCTGTCCTTGTTTAGAGGAATTGAAAGGAGAAAAAAAAAAAAAACTGGGCAAGGTTGTGCATGCCTGTAATCCCAGCACTCAGGAGGCTGAGGCAGGAGGATTGCTGTGAGTTTGAGGTCAGCCTGAGCTATAGAGTTAGTTCAAGGGCAGCCTGAACTGCATAGTGGGACCCTGTCACAAAAAAATTTTTAAAAAGGAAAAACAACCTATGAAGTCCAGCAGGGTTCACATAACTGCAGCAGGGGGATCAGGTTGGAGTCACAGTTCTCCACACTGCCCTACAATACCCGAGGATAACAGAGCAATACCTATAAAGTTCACAAGGAAACAAAGTGCACACTCAGGATTCTATGTCTGGCAAGCTGTCATTCAAGTGTGAAAGTTGTGTACACCAATTTTAAAAATACAAGGACTGAGGGAATGTCCTTTTGATGAAAATACTGCAGAGCTTTGATCAAACAAGGTCAGGAAAACTATAGCAAAGAGCCTAGAAAGAAAGAGCAAAATATATTTATCTATAGAAATTACACAAAACAAAAGTTCATATAAAGACAAATGACCAGAGTGCTCTAAAGGTAGGAAAAGAGCAACGCATAGAAACAAGAAGGGTAGGGTCTGGCACGGCAGCGCACCTCTGACCCCAGCCCTCGAGAGGCTGAGGAGGGAGATCCGCACACGTTCAGGACCAGGCTGGGATATGTAGCAAGACCCTGCCTCGAAAAGCAAGGGAAGAAAAGAACAAAGGAGGATAAAAGAAAAGCCATAGAAAGTAAATGGATGCGCAGGTTGTTATGTGTAAGGGCTGATTATTAGAAATATTACTAGATGCTCACAAATCAATTAATAAAAAATATATTTAATATATATGAGGAAACACTAAGAAAGATCATTTTATTTCCTATTATTAGATGGTAGATAAAAAGGAGGGTCCATGAAGGAAGATGAAATATGCTAATTTTATCATTTTTCTTAGAAAGGTACAATATATTAATAAAAGCAACCACAAGATGGGGAGAAAAATTTTAATTAGCAGAGTGTGTATGAAATGTACAAACCAAAGAAGATAGACAACATAGTAAAAGCTTTCAAACATATATACAAAGTTCTAGAAATTAAAATTTTGTAAATATAATCTCTGTTCTTTTTTTTTTTTTTTTGCGGTACTGGGGATCGAACTCAGGACCCTGCGCTTGCTAGGCAAGCGCTTATTCCACTGAGCTATATCCCCAGCCTGTAAATATAATCTCTGGAAGGGGATAAATTACATTAAAAAAGAAAAGATAGTTGTGTGTGTGGAAGGAGATGCAGCAGGAGAATGCAGAATGGCTAAGAGGTTAAAAAGATGGAATAGGCCTTCTGCTATATTTTTAAATTATTATTTTAGTATTATCAAAAATCAAAATAAATATAATGCAACAATGTATTAAATTATTAAAGTTAGGCCATGTTTTATCATTATAGTTAAGCTATTTCCCAAATTTCTAATACAATAAGTGAGATTTTTCATTATTTTTCCCAGACTTTGGACATTTCAACATTTTTCTCAAGAAAGCAGATATAAAAATTTTTCTACTAAGGGTAATCCACTAATCCAAATGAGTTAATGAAGCTTTTGCTCATATAGTAATTAAAAATTAATCATGATGAGAAAGGAGATAGTGAATTTATAATTAGCAGTTTTATGCTCTGAGAGAACCGTTAGTCTTCCTTCAGAGCCTTACAAAATGTTAATTTCACAATCCTGAATAATGATTAATGATCTCTGCAAAATTTTTCTGAGGTAAGAAAACAGTTTCACTGTTTTTGCAACAGTGCTATTGCTGTGCCTCTTAGACAAGCATGATAATCATTTGGAAAGTTTAGTACTTCCGTACAGCTGATAGTCAAGGTTCCTGTGACAAATACGTCTTCCCAGTTGACAGTTTAAACAGTCTTCAGTTGTCAAAAGGTACATCTGAGAAAAAATAGCTGCCCATTTTCCTAATTTACTATGGCGTGTCTCCTAAGATTATCTGAGAGCTATTATCTGAAGTCACAATAGAAACTACTTCTTTCCTAAGCAAACTGCATTTATTCTACTAAGACAAAGAGCTGAACGAGAAAAGGCTTTATGGGAAAAGTTTATCAGTTATTTCTAAGACAATATCAAACACATCTAGAGGGCCTATATATTATATGGAATACTAAAAACTATTTTTACTCAAAAATATTTTTTGCTTCACTAAATTATAAACTATCTAACATAATGGGAAATAACTGGAGCTTAACACCCTGCCTCCTGTGTGAGCCAGAACACTTCCAGAACCAAGTGACCAAAAAATTAAAGCGAGGAAACAGAAAAAGGCATCCACTTCTGAGCGCAGGAGTTTAAACAGTGCTTTCAGGCTCTGTTCTCTTACCTCCTTGACTTTGGTTCTGCCTGGCAATGCTTTGATTTGAATCAGACGAGCCTCGTCAGTGTGACCAGGAAGAGCTTCTGAGTATCCCTAAAGCTACGCGGACTTCAGAAGAGGCAAGTCTGAGCCCTGCACCACCCAGTCAGTGAATGTCACTATCTCACCCTTAGGACAGTCACTGGCCCACAGGAATGCAGCGCTCTGGCCGGCCAGCCTGGGGCATGCCGTGGGAGATCAGGAGGCACAAGTACACAGCCACGTCCAAGTACTCGCTACTGACTAGGGGAGGAACGATACTGACCAAAATTATCAAGGTTTTCTTTTCATGCATATCTGATGCTAAGACAGAGCCTCATGGAATGAGCTTTCAAAGGTGTGACAAGGGTTTGTTTAAGACTTTGGCAATCACTCTTAGGATGCTGAGATACTTTAGGGAGCATCATTTGGTTTCAATCCTAGAATCTGGATCTTCCAGTAGCACTTTAGATTTCTCAGTGACACCCATGTTCTCCCTTTAACTGGCCTGGGAAATGCCTCCCACTTCTATAGGTAGAGGTAAATGACACAGTTGAGAGAGAGAAGTGTAGAAATCGAATCACCTACTCAAATGTGGAAGATCAAAACTTTCTAAGAGGGCTCGGTGCTTGTCCTTTCTCTTAGCTACCCTCTCCTCTTAGAGCATGAGCACTTCCCCTATGGTGCCACAGGCCAGTGTCCTGGCCCTTGCTTTGTGCACAGGGCCAACTGCTACTGGGTCCCGGACTCTAGGACCCCGGTCCTCCTCAGTTCCTAGCGACTTACCAGTCCTCCTCCAGCACCATCCTTAGTGACTCATCCCATGTGAACACCATGAGTCTCCCAACCATATTCACATACTCCTAAACTCTGACTTCTAATCCTCCTTTTGTAGAGATTAAAAACTGGTGCTCAGAGATGTTAATTAATTGCCTAGAACAACAATTAAGTGTTTAGCCTTCTGCCTGGGTTTAATGTTCTTCCCCTTCTATCAGCTTCCGGGTTCTCTCTGAGTCTGTCTCGTCTCATCCCTGGCCCTAGGTTCTACTCTCGGCCTTATCTCCCTCCCCACCTTTCCTTCTCATCTCAGCTTCCTCCGTAACTCTTGTACACTGCTGACTTTCTTCCCAATATTTTTGCTCTGTTACAGATAGTCCTACATTTGCAGTGAGTTTTTTGTTTGTTTGGTTTCTGGGGTTTTGTTTTTTCCATTTTTTAAGAAGCAATTACAGTCATGTGGAAGTAGAGAAGTAGTGAGAGAGCCTAAGAGCCATTAGTGTTTCTCCTTCTCATCTTCACAGAGAAGGGGAAGCCTGAAAATGGCAGTCTGAGGTCCTGAGTTCGATTCGGGGTATAGAGAAAAAAGAAAAGAAAATGACAATCTTGAAACAGTGGCTGCCATTCAGCAAGACACACAATAAAAAGAAACAAGAGGCTCTGTCATGTGTTCAAATAAAAGAGTTAACATGAAAGGCCCTGCTTTGGTACATCTGGGTAAGTACGGGAACAAATATAAGATATAGATTATAGAGAGAGATATAGCATAGATGTAGATGTAGATATAGATGTAGCTGCTGCTTGTGTTGATTACTTACTAAATGAGGCTGGGAATTCAGCCAACTCCCATTGGATTATAAAAACAAATCCTGTTTGGCTTGTGATTGCTGATAAATACAAGTTGATGACTTAGTTGTTAAAATTTTTCACTTTTGTTTAATTCCTCAAAAGCTGAGGTTGGCCTCAATTTAACAAGAAAGATCTTCTATCAGGTGTACCAAGCTTTCACACCTAAATACTCACTGTTATGGCTTGTATCCAAATGCCCACCTTGTAAAGCTGCATGTGCTCACAGGTCGAGCTTTTCACAGGTGACTGGATCATGGGTGGGCAATGCTGGGTCCAGGGCATGTGATAACAACATTAAGAGTGTGTGATAATTAATTGATTTAGCGTAGCCTGGGTATGGATAGTGGAAACCAGCCCTAGGTGTGGGTGGCACCAGTCAATAGGTTTATAGCCTGAATGGAATAGAAGCAAAAGGGAGGCTGCTGCTTGCTTGCCGTTTTCTGCCTGCCACACCATGAACAGTTTTTCCTCTGTGATGCACCACTGTTATGCTGCCCTGCCTTGGAGACAGCCCACTGTGGAGTAAAATCTCTCAAAACTGTGACCTAAAATAAACCTTTCTACCTTTAACTTGAGGGTGTAGAGAAAAGTATGTAAGACACTCATCAACCATCCAAAAACAGACTTAAAATATGGTCTTTTGTACCTGATATTTCAAGGTCAGAGAAAGGAAGGCTGTGTGAGGTTATATATAAAGCCACATATGATGAACTGCAAAATTAGTGTTAGGTCCAAACCAGGCATCCATTGGTATTTTCTAAAACCAGTGGATCAAAAACTAATTGAGTTCAAATATTCACCAGAGTTGAAGTCAGATGCAGTGCTCTTGCTGAGCAAAATTTCATGGGAGGCCGTGGGTTTGGAATGGGCACCTCCCTTGGTGTCAACAGCCCAAACAAATATAGAGTTTAATCACAGTAACTGAGCTTTGGTTCAATGTAGGAGGAACTGTAGACAATTAGCTAAGCCATGAACAACTAATTAGGTAAGCTATAATGAACTGACTACTTGATTGAGTGAGCTCTAGTCAATTGAGTTGTTTTCTGTGCCTTGTACAAATGCTGTCAGATCATTCTGGGTCAGAGTTTTCAGAATGTGCCTGATTTGGGAATGGTGTTGTTTTGCTCAAACGAACTACAGAATGTAAGTGGTTGGAGAAATGTTGCTTCTGACAATCCTGTAATAGCCAGCAGGATCAAAAAAGAGCCTCAGCAACCCAGGGAGATCAAGTTACCAGACACAGTTGCCAGGCACCCACTAAGCTCATTTGGGGTCACTGTTTTCTTGTTACATCTGTGGACTGAGGGTAAATTCTTAGATTCTAAAGCTCCATAGAGCTGCGTTTTAAGCAGTGAGTTTATTTGAGCAAACTTTTGGTCCAAACTGGGTTTGGAAGTCATGACAAACAGGACTGGGTCCTATACAAAAGTCTGAGTTCTGACTGGGTTAGACAACCTGGGATTGTGTTCGGTAGGTAGATAAGGTGCCTGGAAGACAGAGAATCTGAAGCTCCTCCAGATGCAGGGCAGCTAAAACTCTACTTCCTGGAATTCCATGCAGGATTCGTTTGTGCTTTGAGAAAGTGCTTAAATCCAGCTGGTACCTACAATTGCTCTGTGCTCTGAGAGGGTATGTGGCCTTTCTGGGGTGAGTGGTAGCTGGCTGTGGTCAGACAGAAACTGAACAGCGTCCAGGGCCTGGAACTCCTCCAGCCAATTTCCCATATAAGAATTCCCCAAACCTGTACTTTCTTTTAAAGAAACAGTTAATCCTTGCCAGAAATAACTTGGAAATAAAGTGGCTGCAATAAGTAAATTTCAATATGGATAAAGTTGTTTATGTATTGAACACATTAGAAAATGAAGGATCAAATATTCCACAAAAACAATGAAACCTAATTCTTAAATAGGGTACACAGGCCTTAGAAGACTAAATGGGAAGGGCATTGTTCATTTCCATTGTTTATTTTCTATTGTTTATTTCCAACCCTTGATCAATGGGGGTCTACTTCTTTAACCACCTTTATGCCTAGGTTAAAATCTTAAGCTTAGAATAATAATGAAAGATATCTTTAGTCCGCTCAGATAAGACTATATCTACTATACGCCATTTTGAACCATGTCTTGAACTCTATGGTTAAAAGAACAAAACCTAGGCTAAGAAGCTACCTATTCTTAGATCTCATCAGAGGAGATATTTATGGAGAAAGTGTTCATGCATGGGTGTGTGTCTCCCCCTCTGCATCTAAATTACTAAAAGCTGTTACAATGAAGAAGACAAGAACATAGAGCTGTCTGTCAAGCCTCACCTTTGGACATTTTGCCTTAAGTAGGCTTTCTATTTATGCTTTGATTCCTCCCAGCAGATGATGGTACTTTGACTTGAAATCTGTTTATAAGAGATACACAGCAAGTAGTAACTGGGTCAGTCAAGAAAACAGCAAGTATTCTTGGATTCAACCCACATGCTGAAATAAGTAAAGTGGTCAGGGATACAGAAAAACAACCTTATGTTTTTTCAGAAAGGTGAATGGGCTACTAGAATAAAAGACATTTTGTAACACTGTAAAATGTCTCCTGTAAAAATGAAAGTTAATTTTCTGAAGATTAACAACAATTGAGTCTCCTTTGCCCTGTAGCATTTCATTTTACTGTCTTTTAAATGCCTTCAACTCTCAGTATACTAAAGCAGTATATCCTAGAGTAGTATTGCTTGAACTAAAAGTTATAAAATTGTGTGTATTTACAAAATGCTGATAGAAAACAGCTCAACAATGTTTGCTTCACCTGAACTGACTGGAGAAGCAGAATCAGGCAGGCCACCACCCGCTGACAGCATGGTTCCCAGCTGAACACTGCCAAGAAAACCAAGTATTGCCCATCTACTTCATGGGGTCAGAGCAGGTGACGCACGACTCTGTCACCATTATAGTCTGAGTCTCAGCCCTCCATGCCCCTGGTGCAGACAGCAGATCCTCACTCAAAAGGCCTGTGAACTGCTCTCACCAGGGTTCTCATGTGGGATCCCTGTGTGTGACCAGCACTGAGTGAGGTACAAGAGCAGGCACTCAATAAGCTGCTGGCACCACGGTTTGGGTCTGGGCTTCACTTGCACCCTGCCCTCCTGGAGGTCACACACACAGGCAGTCTGTGCTCACTGTTGGTGCAGCCTGTGCCTAGCTTCTAGGCATGGCCTGAACTGACTGGAGACACAGAATCAGGTGGTCCACAAACTGTTGACCCTGCAGTTTGTGTCTGAGTTCTGCCTATATCCTGAACTGCCTGGGGGTCACAGGACCACTGGTCTGGGATTGCACCACCAGCACAACCAGATTCTGGGTGATACATGTGCCCTGAACTGCAAGGGGTTACTGGATCAGACGGTCTGGCATCAACTGACATCACAGTTCATCTCTGAGATCTGGGAGAACTAGGTAGACTTTATCATCTACTGGAAGACCCACACCAGGCAGCACATCTCAGTGGACACTGAGGGGCAGGCCTGGCCATCAGGAAAACTAGGACTACTAAGGACCTTTGCTGAATGGCCAGAGAAGAGGGAGACTGAGCATTCTGCCTCCAGCATCAGCTATGACAAGACAAAGGGCTAAAACGCAATCTCAGAACTCCACCCCACTCAAAACAAGTCCAGGAGACATTGACATAGGAGAACTTGGTAAACACACACCTGAAATTGCTGAATAATTACAATGGAAGCAAAGAAATAACTTCATCAGGCCATAGAAAAGATCAGATCAGACATAAGCTCTCAGGCAAAAAATGAAATGACAATATTAATGGAAGAAATGCTCTGCACATCTACAAAACAGATAAATAGATGAACATAGGCAACAGATGGAAATGTTACATGAACAATATAGGAATGAATAAGAACACATGAAATAGACTCAAAAGGATTTCCAAAACATGAAAACTTTCAATGAAAGCTTGCAAAACTACCTGAATGAAGCCAAAGATAGAATTTCAGATCTTTAAGACAGCATGGCAGCTAGTGATTGTGAAAGGAAGGATCTCTTAAAATCAAAAAGAATCCAGGAAAAATCAATTCAACAGCTGCAAGACAAGGCAAAGAGAAATAATGTCACATTAATAGGAGTCAATGAAACAGCAGGAAACAACACAAATGACACAGAAAGAATATTTGCAAAAATAATTGCAGAAAATTTCTCAAGCATGGAAACAGAACCTGAGATAATGAGGTATATAGAACTCTTACTAGTCACAACCATAATAAAACTATACCTAGACATATAATAATCAAGAACTAAGATCTCCAGCAAAAGAACAGAATATTAAAAGCTGTTAGAAAAATGAAACAGATCACCTACAAAGGAAAGCCCATCAGAATCACAGCAGACTTTGCAACACAAACCATTCAACCAAGAAGAGCTTGGAGTGAAGTATAATATGACAAAACAGCTCCCAACCAAGACTGATGTATCCTGCCAAACGATCATTCAAGTTTAATGAGGAAATAAATATTTCCATGACAAAGAGCAACTGAAGAACTTCATGAGTGCCAAACCATCCTTACAAAAAGTGCTAAAAGACATTCTAGAAAGAGAAGAAAATGAATGCAATTTCAAAAACAACAATAGAAAGGAACCTTCAAGAAGAGCAAGTAAACAGGTAGAAAAAGTAAGAAACCAACAGCAAGTAAATAACGTGACAATGATAAGCCAACACATATCAGTTATAAACATAAATGTAAATGGCCTCAATTCACCAGTCCAAATAAATAAACTGGAAGAGTGGATTAAGAAACAAAATTGAACAATATGCTGTATACAGGAAACACATTTTACTCAAAAGCAAGTCCATAGACTGCAAGTCAAAGGATGGAAAACAATCCTCCATGCAACAGGAACCCAGAAAAAAATCCACAGTAGCTATTATGTTTGCAGACAATGTAAACTTCAAACTGAGAACAGTCAAAAGAGATAAAGAAGGTTGCTACATACATGTCAGGAGAAAACTGCAAGAGGATGAAATAACAACCATAAACATCTATGTGCTAAATATCAGAGCACCAAACTACAAATCTTAACAAACATGAAAACCCATCAGTAGACCTCAACACCCCCATGACACAAAGAGATAGGTCATCTGGACAAAAAATAAGCAAAGAAAAAACAGATCTGAACCAAAGGTGCAAACAAATGGACTTAGTACATGTACACAGAGTGTTCCATCCCACAACATTAGAATACACATTTTTCTCAGCTGCACATGGAACTTTCTCTAAAATAGACCACATTCTAGCCCATAGAGCAGACCTCCCTAAATGCAAAAGAATTGAAATTATCCCATGCATGTTATCTGACCACAGTACAATGAAATTGGAAAATAATGACAAAAGGAACTACAAAAACTCCATAAAAACTTGGAAATTAAACAACAACCTCCTGAACAACAAAAGAGTCACAGAAGAAACTAAAAAATACCTAGAAACAAATGAAAATGTAGATACAAGTTACTGAAATCTGTGGGATGCAATGAAAGCACTACTCAGAGGGAAATTTATAGTAGTGAACTCACACATAAGGAAAACAGAAAGAGAACAAATAAATAGCCTAATGCTGCACCTCAAACTTTTAGAAAAAGAAGAACAAGTCAAGCCCAAAGTCCAAAACGGAGGAGATTATAAAGCTCAGGGCAGAAATTAATGCAATTGAAATGAAGAAAAGCCTACAAAAAATAAATGAATCAAAGAGTTGGTTGTTCGAAAGAATAAGTAAAATTGATAAATCCCTAGCCAACTTTATCAAAGAAAGAAAGAACTCAAATTCATGCAACAAGGAATGAAAAGGATGAAATTACTACAGATTCTATAGAAATTCAGGAGATCATTGTTATGGTTTGTGTCCGCATGTCCCCCCAAATCCTCATGTGGTTATGGGGTGGCTTTAGAGTTTATGACTGATCCATGATCCAATGCTGGGATTATGGGTGTGAGAGTTACACCTGCCCTAGGCCAGATAGTTTGCTGGGATTATGGATGTGAGAGTTATGCCTGCCCTAGGCCAGATAGTTTGTATATATAAGGGAGAGAAAGAGGCTGCTTGCTGCCATTCCTGCTGCCATTCCCCCCTTCTTGTGCTTGTTGCTTTGCTGTTTACCACCACCATGAACTGTTGCCCTCTGCCATGTGCCATTGTGCCTCAGAGCCAGCCAAGTATGGACTGAAACCTCAGCAAACTGTAAGCTAAATAAACCTTTCCTTCCTTCATTTTGGGCATCAAGTATTTTGTCCCAGCAACGAGAAAAAAGTAACCAAGACAATCATTAATTCCTACTTTGAAAATCTTTACTCCTATGGGATAGAAAACTCAGAAGAAATGAACAGATACCTAGATATATACGAATTACCAAGGTTGAGTCAAGAAGATATAAAAATCCTAAACAACCCAATATTAGTTAAAGAGATTGAAAATGTGATTAAACACTTACTGACAAAGAAAAGCCCAGGCCTTGATGGAGTCACAGGAAAATTTTACAAGAAATTGAGAGAAGATTTAATACCAACACTCCTCAAACTCTTCAATGAAATTGAAAAGGAAGCAATTCTCCCTAACTCTTTTTTGGAGGCAAGTATTATACTGATACCAAAACCAGAGAAAGACCCAATCAAGAAAGAGAACTACAGGCCAATCTCCCTAATGAATATTGATGCAAAGATACTCAATAAAATACTAGCAAATAGAATGCAGCAAATCATCAATAAAATCATATACCACAACCAAGTTGGATTCATTCCAGGAGTGCAGGGATGGTTCAATATTCACAAATCAATTAATGTTATACACCATATCAATAGAGCCAAAGACAAAAGCCATATGATCATCTCAATAGATGCAGAAAAAGCTTTTAACAAAGTCCAACTTGCATTCATGATAAAAAAAAACTCTACAGAAAATAGGAATAGATGGTCTTTACCTCAACCTCATCAAAGCCATCTATGACAAAGCAACAGAAACATCATACTAAATGGACAACTGAGAAAGCTTTTACTTTAAAATCAGGAACAAGACAAGGATGTCTGATGTCACCACTCCTGTCCAACATAGTTCTGGAAGCATTAGCCAGAGCAATTAGACAAGACAGAGAAATAAAATGAATGAGGATAGGAAAGGAAGAAGTAAAACTATCACTATTTGCAGATGACATGATACTTTACATGGACAGCAAAACTCCACAAAAGATTCTTTGAATTAATTGACAAATTCAGCAGAGTAGCTGGACACAAAGTCAACACCCAAAAATCAATACCGTTCCTATAAACAAACAACAAACAAACAGAGAGAAATTAAGGAAACCATACCTTTCACAATAGCATCTAAGAAACTGAAATATTTAGGAATCAAACTAACAAAACAAGTAAAAGATCTTTTCAATGAAAACTAAAATACTCTGAAAAAAGAGATCAAAGAGAATTTCAGTAAATGGAAAAATATTCCTTGCTCATGGGGAGAAAGAACCAACATTGTGAAAGTGGCCATACTACCAAAATTGTTGTACAGATTCAATGCAATTCCCATTAAGCTACCATTAGCATATTTCACAGATCTAGAGAAAACATTCCTTAAATCCTTCTGGAACCAGAAGAGACCACAGAATAGCAAAAGAAATCCTGGGCAACAAGGACAAGTCAGATGGAATTACAATCCCTGACGTGAAATTATACTACAAAGCTACTGTAATAAAATCAACATGGTACTAGCTAAAAAAACAGACCAGAAGATCAGTAGAACAGACTGGAAGACACAGACACAATCACAAACACACTCAGTCACCTAATCTTTGATAAAGGGGCCAAACAAACTCACTGGAAGAATGATAGCCCCTTTAATAAATGGTGCTGGAAAAATTGGTTTGCCACCTGCTAAAGACTGAAAATAGATCCAAGTCTATCACCATGCACCAAACTGAAGTCAAAAATGGATCACAGATCTCAATATTAAAACCAAAACACTAAATCTATTGGAAGAGAAAGTAGGTAAAAACCTTGAAGACATAGGGGTAAGGAGAGAGTTCATGAACAAAAACCAAATTGTCCATGAAATACTTCAAAAAATCAGCAACTGGGATCTCATATTTCTGAAAAATTTCTGCACATCTAAAGAAATCACCAGCAGAGTAAAAATAAGACCCACAAATTGGGAAAAAATTTTAGCTGACTGTCCCTCAGACAAAGGTCTTCTATCTAGAACATATAAAGAATTTAAAAATATGAGACCCCCCAAATTCAAAGACCCAATCCAAAAATGGGCAGCTGAGATGAATACACACTTCAGATATAAAGAAATACAAATGGAAAATACATGAAAAAATGTTCAACATCATTAATCATTGGAGAAATGCAAATTAAAACAACATTGAGATTTCACCTCACCCCAGTAAGAATGGCTACCATTAAAAAATCAACCAATAACAAATGCTGGCAAGGCTGTGGAAAAATAGGAACTCTTCTCCACTGCTGGTAGGTATGCAGACTGGTGAAACCACTGTGGAAATTAGTTTGGAGCTCTCTCAGCAAACTAGGTATAGAGGTCTCATTCAACCCAGCTATTCCCCTTCTGGATATTTTCCCATAAGATCTGAACATATATGTAATATATGTTGTAATAGTGAAATTGTGGAAGAAACTCAAATGTCTATCCAATGAGGATTGAATAAAAAAATTGTAATACTTTTATATATGAAATATTACTCAGCTATAAAGAAAGACAAACTTGAGGCTTTTATAGGTAAATGGTCACAACTAGAGACCATACTCATAAGTAGAAAAAATCAGACCATGTGTAAGCAGCGTGTTTTCTCAGTAGTGTAAGAACCTGAAAGAGTGAATAAAAACTAGGAAGTATGATAGACATTGTGAAATGAAAGGAAAATGCTCAAAAGTGAGGGGCAACTGGGATGTGGGAAAGGAGAAGAGAAAGAAGAGGAAATTATATATGTATGTATATACAGATAGCTAACAGTTGTACTACTGTCTTCTATTGCTTTACTGAAAGGAACAGTTAACGATTACTTGTTTGATCAATATTGCATGTCTCTATTTGTTTTCCTGAGAAACCACTTTGAGGATATCAATACGTAATATAACAACCATTGTTGATTTCCTACCATTTTGTCTGTAACTCTATATTATTTGTATTGTTCTTATGCTATTTTGTAAATGAATGTCTGGCAATATGTTTTCTTCTTTTATTTTTAAAATAAATTTTAGAAAATAAGAAAACAATGCTTACTTCTTAAACTACATTGGAAATTAAGGTTATTGAATATTTTATTTAAACCAATGATGATTAAAACTAGAAATAACTCCTTATATGAGAATATTAAGGCATGTTTGGTGGATGGAACTGTATATGTAGGGAAAAATGAAGTTTAAGATGGCAGCACCATGGTTCAGGCAGAGATGATTTACAGGGACATTATGTCCTGTATCAGCAGAATTCCAGCTCTGGTATACCTCCCGAAGTCAATGTTAATGACTTGTCTAACCAAGGTTGGTACTGGCACATGGCCACTATTGTGTATTTTTACTATAAATCCAGACTACCACAAAGGCTGGTGGTGGGCTATGGACCCAAGGATTTCCACCTGTGTACCGTGGCTGGGAACCACAAGAGAGACTGGACAGATGGAGCAAGCTGGGCTGAACAGTTGAGAGAATCAGGGCTTGTCCAGATATTCACACATCTCTGTGTCTCTCCTAGCACTGTCCATGTCTCGTGTGACCCTTCCCAGTATGAAGTGGTGATGTGACAATATGAAAGATGTGTTTTTTAAGGAAGAAAACAGTACATTTTTGACCTAAGGTAGAATGTTTATTCCAAGATGCAAGAAGAAAAGTATATAACAAATAACTAAAAGAATATATAAAGGTTGCAGAAAGTTTTGAGAGAAGAATCTTCTGAGAGAAATTGAATGAAATCAAACTAGCTAAAGTTAGGAGGCACTAGGAATTGAGCATGAATGTAAAAGTTTATAAACAAGTTTCTTCTGGTGAACTGATCTACTTTTAAACAACTTTATTAGATCTATTACTTAGGAAAAAGGGTTCTCATGTTCAAGAGCTTGGGTCTTTCCTTCCAGTGTGTGGATTTTTGTGTTTGCTTTTGAAATCTGGTCCTTTTGGTTTAATGAATGACTGTTTTGCACTTACTCTGTGACCTCACTTATCAGGACTTTTGAACTTTTGATGTTTTTGACAGACTTCTGAAAACCACAGTCTCTAGGTCTTTGGACTCTGAACTTGTTTTGGACTCTAAACTTTGTTCTAGGGAGGTTCCTGAACCATCCAAGTGAAAAACCGAGTAGGTTTATTTGTTCCACTGTATAGGAAGTGTTAAATAATATGTGATACTGGCTCTTCCTTTGAGTTTTGTTTATATGGATAAATTGCTGATATAGTTCAAAACTTAAAATTCATAGACCTGATAAAGCTGATCTAGTGCTGTCAGTCAGTTCTATTTATCTTAAAACATCATATGCAGTAGGAAAAAAATGAGTGTCCTTGCAAATTGCATTACTGGAAGGAACTCTCACCAGATCTTTAATCTGGGCCATTTGGAGTCTTATCATTTCAAGAATGTTAATTGTTTTCTCTAGCCTGAAGCTTTTCATCTTCAAGGATACATATAGAAAGTACTCTGACAGGTATAAGCTTTTGATAACTTTAACATACCTTGGGGCAGATTTTTCACAATGTCAATATATCATTGGACAAAGTAAAAATTATTAGAGAGACTAGTTGTTTATAGGCTGCTAACCCAATGTCAGGCAGAACAGAAATTGATCAAATATCAGGGAAATGTTTTGGCAGATTTTCATGCTGAGATTTCTGGGGTACAATTTGAATGAACTTGTTAACAGTACAGATCAAATTTTCTCTGGTGTCCCATTTAATGGACATTGCTACTCTCCTGAGCTGAGAAACTAAACTGGTATTGGAAAGGAATTCAAAATTAAGCACAGACTCGTGAGGGCTTGGATGTCCACCTGGTCTTTCCAGAGTCTCTAAGTTTCTGCTGCTAGAAGGTCTGCACTCCACTCCTCAGGAGTGGACAGAATTCTACAAATTATGGGAACTGATGATGTGATAACTTTTACAAGTTCTCTTCACCCCCACACTGCAGTAAAGCTTCAGGGTCTCCAACTTTGAGTCTACTGTGTATCTTACAACTTAAGGGGGCTCCTCTGCAATTGAACACCCATTTCAGACTTTAAAGTAAAGCTGACTAAGGAAAACACCCTCTGATGTATAACATGTTAGCTGTGGACAGCTTTCCCCAAGATGCAAGATCAAGGATCCCCACCACTGTGAGACTTAGCCCTCTTGATTATCTTTCCTTGCTTTTGCCTGTCTGTGTTTCTTGCTGGGATAAAGCTATAACCAGACTTCTAGATTTTCAGACAGTTGTTCTCACTCCATTTTAATTTATCCCAGTGTAGTTTTAGATTACTTACTAGCCAAAAATGGAGGAGTCTATGCAGTTACCAATGCAGTTTGATAAATACACTGATAAATACATTGCCCATATTTGGTTACAAGAAAATTAATGAATAGGCTATTTAGCTAAAATGGTTGGGCTGTTAGGGCTTTGGCTAAGGAGCACACTCCAAACTCTTGGCATTATCCTCCTAATAGTCACAACAGCAGTCTCTTCAATGCACTGTGTTCTTAAAGTGTTAAGTGTCTATGTGCAGCCATCTGCTGAGTGCTAAGTGGTCTCCCTTTGGCTGGAACAGCAATTTAAAGAATGCCTCATCATGAGGATACTATAAACAATGAATGACTTACAGAGATGGAGATACAAGATGATGGGTCTTAGAATGATGTGATGCTCTAAGCTTTGGTCATACTCTCACTTGGAAACATAACCCAAAGAGAAGAATTGTTAAGGGAAATTTTGTAAGAAAACATGAACTTGTACTGAACCCAGTAGATCAAGTCATACAGAGTTTGTTTGCAGCTTTGTTTGCAGACAGCCTGGTGGACAATTAACTAATACATCTGTAAACAGCTGAGCTATAACCAATTGACTTGTTAATTGAGTTAGCTGCAGTCCATCAAGTTGTTTTCTATGCCTCACTTCTGCTACTCTGTAATGATGTAAGGTTATTGGAGGCTTCAGAATCTCCTCTGATTCTGCAAGCTGCCTGATTAGTGACTCGTGTTTTATTTTCCTCAAACTCCATTAAACTTAACTGGGCTAAGGAACTTTCCTTTTGCCACTCTTCTACACAGTAAAAGAGTCTTTCAAAATACTAGAATAAAGTAATAACTATAACCCTTCGAGTGCTTATTTTATGGTTCATAAAATATACTCGATGGTGTAGAATGAGTTACTAAACCAGTGAGGTTTTTAACACCAGTTCTGCTGAAGTTACTAAGGCTGTGACCATCTGCAATGATTTCATCTGTCTAGGACTCACTTTCACATCTCGGAGTGAGAAGGATGCAATCTGCGTCAGAGGATGGTGGCGATGGCCAGCTGGGTCAGGGAGGCGGAAAAGCCAGCTCGGGTTCTCTTCATTCCTAACCCCCCTGAGACCAATGCCAGGCCAGTGAGACTCACTGAAATGTTGGACTATAAATGGACTACAGGCTAAGAAATGTAGCGTGAGCACATTTGAAAGGCGAGTAACAGTATTAAACCATCTCAGTTTTGAAATGGCGTAAGTCATTTCTTGCTTCCTCAATCACACCTCTATATCTTCCATCTTCTTGCAATTTCTTTCTGCTACAGATTTTTGTACTGTAAACACGTCTTTTTGCCTAATGAAATATTATTTCTTTGGGGTTTCTTAAATAATATCATCACATATCATAATCATCACTGGAAATTTATTTCTTTTCATGTCTCTTCACCTGTATAAAGCTATGCAAGTGTGGTTGACACTTTTTCTTCAAAACACATCAATAATGCTGGAGACCATGGTACACTTATCTTTTTCTGTCAGACTGCAGTCAGTTGCGGTACTATTTGGAATACTAATAAAGAGCTTGTCAGATAGTCAAGTAACAGTGGAATGATATTTATCAAAATCATTACACTGAGGAAAAAAGTAGACCAAAATCTGGGATATTTAAATATCTGAAAAAAAAAGGACAACTTAATTTTTTTCAGGTTACCTGATTTAAGTCAATTCCTAAGGAAAAGAAAATGTAATATGTTAAATCTAGGTACAACATAATCAGAGTTATTAATATAAAAGTTTAAAGATTAAAGGTTATGCCAGAGTTTTGTTCCACAGTTACGAGAAATGTATGGTTTAAATATTCTCTCCCCTAACAAGGTAAATTATTGTTCATGTTAATTGCAATCTAAAGTAAAGAACTTGACTAAACTAAATTTTCTTTTTCTAAATATACTGAATTATTGAATTATGGCTTTTGTACTTGGAAAATAAAATGTCATGTTCTGGTTGAAAGTAACTTCTGAAAGTCTCTGAGAGGTCTAAAAGACAAATAAAAGGAGTACGATGACAAAAGAAAAGGAAACTTTCACTCCCACTCTGTGATGAGGTGATAAGGACATTAAGTTGGTTATGGGTAATTATAAGAATTAAGCAAATTTGCCTAACAGTAATTCCCCTATCAGTGAAGCATAAGTATGGCCCAATTAACTTATGAAAAATTATCAGCTAAAAACTGATCCTCTTTACAGTGGCTGTAAAGATTGTTTTCAAAATAAGAGGAAATTTAGCCATCGGGCTTCCTGGTTATGAAGTTAGTTTCCAAATAGAGGTATATGGAGAAAAAGCAGATTGGCCATGCTGATGGGAAGATTCCAGTTAACATAGATGAATGGTAAAGTAGCATACCATCACTCTAATTTTATACATTAGTTTTCAGAGTTTGTGGATTTAAAATAAAGTTGAATCCAGTTCTGAAATTGACTGCATTACCATTTTAGCCTGCTCAGCAGAAGATCAGCCCTTGTAGAGGTTAAGGTCCATTGTGTTAACTTGATCGGCTTTGTGATCCACCAGGGAATTGGTGGAGAGTGCTCCTGGAGCTATCTCGGTGGAGTGATGTAGGCATGACCTCTGGTACTTTTTCTGGTCCCTGAGTTCTTCCTCTCTGGCACAGTTCCCATGCTTTGCTCTCTGGCTACCATCAATATCTTGGCTCTGCCATACCCTTTTGCCATGACATTTCTGCCATAGATGTAGATGACCATGGACTGAAACCCTGAAACCATGAGCCACATCACACTGAAGCAGGAGATAAACAGTGTGAGAGCATCCTGGCCTTAGCCTCACAATAAACAGGGTGCCTTCCAGCTCCTAGAGACCCTAAGTGCATCCTGGCCTCACTGTAGTTCTTTGTCATCCTAGCATGTGCCTAAGACATGCTGTCCTGTACTCACCATTCTTCCCTGACATCCAGCATGAGCCCGAGAGAGATGGTCATGCTCTTATCACACTTGCTTGACATCCAGCATGAGCCAGAGGGGCATGAGCTCTAAGTGCTTTAGAGTATCTGAAGGTAAGCCTGTGGTCATAATATCATTAGCATTGTGATTTTAACCCCTACTCCCATGAGCACTGGCAGCCATGTAGTTTCTGACTATACCCACATAAATTCAAAATCTCTCCCTCCTGACATGAGAGCAGAGGCTCACAATTAATTGGAGATTGTCTCATCAGGTGCCATCTGAGACACTAATAAATACCTCAGAACCAAAAGTAGACAGACCACTCCTGAGTCAAGCTTATTCTTGAGCCAGTTCCCACTCTGCAGCATGTACTTCCCTTTTAACAAAACCCTGCTTTTCTTACTTCTCTGTGTCCTGCTCAGTTCTTTCTTTGTGATACCGAGAGCTTGAAAACAGAGCCCACCAGTCCAATAATGAAACCTGTCCTCCCTTAGCTACATAAGGGCCATTGGGTATTGTATCTCAGCAGTGGGAAAGTCCAGTGATACAGCTCCTTGGTTATGGCAAGTCTACCAAAGTGATTTCCTCCCCTGAGGCCTCTTCCCTTGGGATGTGACTGCTATGAGTTCAGCTTTGACTTCTCGTGGCTCCATTTTGGTGATGCTCCCACAGCCAAGGGAGCAAAGCGGAATCCTTAATGGGTGGATTGGCGGCATTGAAGACCAGAATTTATTTCCTGCCTTTTTTCAGTACAGCATAGTGAAATTATAGTGCATGCCTTTCTAAAACATCTTATTTCTTGATGCAAATAGCTATTATGTAGTTTGTTGTTTTTCCTGTGGTATTTTTACATGCATAACTTGTTTTTATAATGTGCCAAGGGCTTCATGGAATTAAGAGTTACTGAGAGCATTTGATAGCTTCTGCAGGGATAGAATGGGATCACTCAGGGCAAGACATGTCTCCCCATTTTGACAATAGAAAAGGACTTAAATCCAATACCATCCAATTCTAATACCCTTTCTCCAAGGTACTGCTGTTAAAGATAACTATGTATGCTATGGTAAAGCCTTAAATCATCTTATGTGGGAACACTGTCAAAATCCAATTACTCCAATTCAGTGTAGGATAAGGAGTATCTCTAGATCAATTTGCTTTCCAAATCTGAATTACAGAGTGGGCTGATAAGCTATTAAAATGATTCTGTCATTGACAGCAGAAAGTCAACAGAGAAAGAGAAAAAAAAGGATGCTCCAATGTGTCAGGGGAAGGGGGACACAGAAAAGACAATGAGCATGAGCAGATTAATTTCACACCCTTCTGAGAGACTCTGCTGTAAGAAGTTGATTTTCAAATTTGCTTGAAGGTAAGAACTGTCTAGAACACTTGTTTAAAAATTCTTGGATCTCATCCCAGATCCACTAAATGGCAGTGTATCCAGGAAAGAAACCTGGAAGTCTGGCAATCTGGGCATACAAGTGTCCTAGGTGTCTCTGGGCAGGTGAATTTGGAATGTACTCTTTTTAAAAGTGTCAAGTATCAGCTGAAAAGGTGCCTGTAAGGGCTTCATGTGACATTCTCAGCTCTGGAAGTAGTGAACCTTTATCCTAAGGTTGTCCATGTGATGGAGACAGGAGCTCTGATTCACAAGAACAGAACAAAAAAATCGAGGCCCC
>PVLD010025310.1:0-23915 GCA_004027595.1 Dinomys branickii | reverse complement strand
AAAATCCTTTGATAAATGAAAATACGGTTCAAATCCTACAAAAAAGATAATAAAGAAATATACACATGAAAGTATCCCAATGTAGAAAATACACCACTGTGCATGAAAAGTCTTATCTAGAGCTTAATATACCAAGACTATGAATGTATAAATAATACGGTAGTAACAGATTTTTCAAGACCCAGATATATCCCCATGGAGGGTGAGCTGATACTCTCTCTTTTTAAAAAAGTTCTTTCTAGTATGGAGCAGAGCCATTAAAATTTTATTAACCTCATAGCTTAATGTAATAGATACTTAATAAATACATTGGTAATAATTGTGGTAGCGATAGCTTTCTTACAAAAAATAATAAAATTTCATTAGTAACAACTAGCATTTGATTAGGTTTTTACAAAGCTCTTCCCATATATTTTTTGATAGAATATCAGAGCACTCTCCCAAAAATAGTGCACTGGTCTTTTTCTTAGACGGAAAAATTAAACTCAGGGTGGCTGAATTAAACTCAGAGTTTGCATAGTGCTAGTAGTATAGATGACTTCCAAATTCAAGCTCATCTCTCTACTCATCACACCCTGGAGAGAGCAGCAGAAGGGATCTGACTGAGTAATGCCAGATTTTTACAATTATTCAATGAGTGGTGATGTCCATGAGGTTAAAACAGTAAGTGGAGTTTCTCCTTTAAAAGATGCTTACCTGTCTTTGGTGGGCAACGATCTTTATTTTCTTGCCTCTTTCTTCAAAATCACCAGAGCAGCTGTCTCAATATCAGATCAAAGCAATGCTCAGAGGAAATCAACTTCTATGGGCTAAGTTACTCGTTCATATAGCTCTTTCCGGGCTGTGTTAAATAACCTCATATTGTGCAAGTTTGTAATTACTAAAAGCAACAATATGTAGCATGATTACTCTTTCTTTACTTTCTTTTTTCTATCTTTTTCTTCCTTCCTTTCTCTATTTCTTCCCATCTTTCTTTCTTTCCTTTTCAAACTTCATTGAAAATTACTTTAAACTTCTTTTAAAAAGTAAATTTACCTTCAAAGAGTAAAAATTTGCTACAAATTAGAGACATTCTGTATACAAAGGGAATTCTTAAAAAGGAATTCCAGAAAATGTTGGTTGATGGTTCATCATTAAAGTAAGAGCCATGTGCCGATTCCACCTGGTGTGTAAATACTTGGAAAGTGTGCTGGCTCCAACATAACAGTGAGAGCTGAGGTAGCGAAGTGACCACATGACCCCAATCCCAGGAAAGACCGACCAGGTGAAGGACAGTGATCCACAGGCTGGCTGACCTGTGGCTGAACATGGGCGAAGAGGCACTAGCCTCCATGCAAGTGGGTAAGAAGTCAACTAAAACATGAACAAGTTGCTAAAGGCCAAGTGTGAGCTACCATGACTGCAAATATCCCTGGAAACAGCAGACGCTGGGGATTCATTCTCCAAGCAGGCTCACGGTCCCTCCAGACCACCACAAGGAAGAGCAGGAGCAGGTCAGACTGCAGGAGCTGGCAGGTGGTACAGGTGTATAGAAGGGGATTGGCTTCTTTGGAGGGCACAAGAGCCTAACCTTTTCCCCTTTCTGGGTCTGTTCTCCTAGAAGAAGTAAAAGGCTTCAATGAGTGAGGAAGGGCAGCAGATACTATAACCCCTGGAATAGTTTCATATGTAAGGACCCATTATTGCTGGAGAAAGAAGAGAGGGAGAAAACCCTCCACTTGTGGGAAGTAGGAAAAGGTCTATGTTCACCATCCCACAATTATACCACTGTGGTCTCCTTCCACTGGGGGTGAAGCAGGATTCTGCTCCATCCACAGCACAAGACTGCTTGGTTGCAAAGAAAAGCAGGAGCAGACACACTGAAAAGTTCCACCTTAGAGGCCCAGGCCCACAGGTTCTAGCTCACACCGAAGCTCACAGGACAAGACAAGAGAGTGGTGGAAACCAGGCAGTTATCACAGGGACCAAAGGAGAAACAGTGCCTATAACATAAAGTTAGAAGTAGACATGGGGTAGATTCTGAAGTCAAGGCTGACATTCCTTCATGACTTATACATGGGATAGAAACAGGGTATCACAAACCTGCTTTGTTTTGGAGCTCCCCAGGTTAAGCTTGTTGCCAAGGAGTAATCAGCAATAACGCTTATTTTCATTCTGAAAGTAGCCTGGTTTGCACAACAAATTGTATGGACTGCCTGAGTTTCAGGGACAAAGGAATAAAGGTTGCCTCAAAGAGCTTGAAGTGAGCAAGTGAAAGATGAAATTCTCCTGAAATGGGAATTCTGCAGTTGGTACAAGTTGAGGAGTAGGGTCCAGAGCTCAGCTTCGCTTGTGTTAAGTTTAAGATACCCAGGAGACATCCAAGTGCACAATGCTAAGTCAGTGATTTGCTGTTGAGGTCTATAGCTTGGGAAAAATGATGAATTGGAGATACCGCCTTAGGGCTCATCAGCATACTGCACGTACTTCTAGCGACTAGACTAGATGAGCTCACAAGAGAGAATGCACTAGAGAAGAAAACCAATCATGCCTGAGCCCTGGCCTACCCTAACTTAACTAGAGACCGAGGAGGCTCATCTACCAAAGTAGAAGAAAAACCAACAAAAATGCCATTTTATGGATACCAAGAGAAGAATGTGAAAGTCCATTTAAAAAAATGTTCTTCTAATATTGCACTGTTACACTAGCTTTCCCCAAAATTAAATTATCAGTTAACTTTAAAAAGTTTACACTTATCTGGAAGAAATATTCACATTATTAAGTAAGGGAAGAGAGATGCTAAGAGACAGCAAGATACATTTAGCAGGTCAGGTTTGGGGTTAGTTTAAATTTAATGTTAACTTCCTCCATAAGTGAAATTAGGTCATAGACGTAGTCAATTTGTGTTTCAGTTCCCTCATTTGTTAAGTTTCTAGTCCTTCACTCCTTCAGCATTTACTGAAGTCTACTATATGCAGTGCCAAAGCAGGATCAATACCACATCACCTAATTACTAGAGGAGATGTGATACTGTATCATGCTGCATATTACCCATGTTATAACCATGTCTTGTGATGCCTCTGGACCAGTCCTAATCAAAACCAGAAAGACTCAGGGCCTTCTCTCAACCCAAATTCAGGTATAGATTTTTCCATGGATGACATGTCTTGCCCCAGCTCTGGGAATACAAAGATGAAGAAGGCACAATCCTTATAATCCTTATGCTCAAGTATTTCACAATCTAATAGAATGACAGGTGAAATTATATATATATGCTTTCCTAATATTTTCTCAGTTATCATTCTCAACCAGGCGAGGTCAAGATCAAGTTAAGAAAGCCCAAATGATAAAAGTTTCTCATACTTACTGACCAATTTTAAGTAGTTAGTGAATTGCATACTAGAGAGGAAAACTTTATTTCCCATCAATTTAGAATGGTTAAAGAAATTGAAATTCTTCAAGAAGCTCCCGGAAATAAGCTGATTCCCTGACAACAACTATTACCTTAAATGTTTCTTGACTGAAGGGTGAATTTTGCCTGAGCAAAATAATGCAGTGGGGAAGTTGGGGGAAAAAAGTGACAAGAAAATTAAGGTATTAAAGCTCCAAATACCAACATCGTGACAGCTATTTGCAGGAACACTCATCCCTCTATGATTTGGCCAAAAATACCACCTTAAAACTCTCTCAGGGATTCTCTGGCAGTTTGGCCCTCTGCAATAACAAGCTGGATGTTTTGTTGATTTACAGTTAAGTTCCATCAGAACTGACAAGCTCTGAGATAAGAAAGCAAATGAATGAAAGTACCTTGAGGGGGGAAAGGCATATTTTCACTGTCTTTTGCATATGCAGTCATTTTGTTACTGAGAAAACAAGAGCTCATTACAATTGGACAGAGACAAAATGCCTTTCCAAGGACAATGGCAAGAGGGAAAGAAGCAAATTTTGGAAGAAGAACTAAAAGTCCAAAATATAAAGAGAAAATGAATCCAGAAAGTATTCAGCTGGGTGAATAAGCGCAGAGCTTTGTAATAGTTGAAGGGCCAACTTTTACGGCTTTCACTGAAAGACAGTATCACTGATGGGAGAGGGAGAGAGAGAGCATGACCCCTAGACTAGTCCAAATTCTCAATTTTCAACAACTACAGAAAGGTTACTTGACTAGCTTATTTACATATAAAACTTGAAAAAAATTTCTCTGAGTATAGATTTTCCATTGCAGTTTGTTAAATTGATGATTGGCTGGTTTTTTCATCTAGTTCTCTCATTTGTTAGATTGGAGGTGTGGATTTAATGAGTTTAGGGACACAGATTACATATTTCCTTTGAGAAATCTAATACATGTCACATTCAAACAATGACATTCTAAAGTGGTTTCTAAAGCCAACCTATATGATTTTCAAATATGTGACTAGACCTCAAAAAATGAGACTGCTTTGCTCTATAGGCATAATTACAGAGGAGGTCTCCATTAAGACCATTTTCAGCTTTTAGAAAATTTTAAATGACACCCTAATAATAGGTAACTTCCAAACATGAAACATTAGCACAAACCTTAACCAAATACAATGCACATTTAATATATCTCAGGAAATGCTAACATTCTATTCTTCCACTGCCCCTTCATCCAAACAATAACCAAAAATATTACAAACATAAGCAATCCTTGTCCCCCAGACCAAATATTATTGGTATAGCAGTCAATGTGACAAAATGCTTCAGAACTAAAATGTTAGGCTTGACTTGCATGACCCATGATTCTGCTAAGTTTTCCAGGAAATATCTGCCATACTAGTGCACATGGCCAATAAGATAAAGGAAAGGATGAAATTCCAGTGAGGCCGGAATGATCATCTGCCACGTCCCCCCGCAACCTCTTCCACAGTGGCCCTGTGTAAAAATAAAATGTCAAAACAGCAGGGGTGAATCAGCAGGTTATCATACTAGCACTAGCTAGTATGTGACAGGATGTTGGTAGCTGTCTCTTTAGAAACAAAAAGGTATATACAACTCATCAGATTTTGTGAGGGTACAAATAATATGTGGAAACAGTGGCTGAGAGTCTAGCAATCTCATTAGTACACACACACACACACACACACACACATAGTTAGCCAATATAATTTATATGTAATGGTTACAATCTCAATCATATTGAATGGAACAATGCTCTGTGTGTGGCACATAACCCAAAGCATTATGCAGTCTTCTTGAAAGGTTTAAATGTGCAAAAAGTTGCAGAGAGTTTATGTAAGAATAAATGATATCTTTGTATTCTAAGCTGGCACTCACGATCACCATTGTATTGTTAGTCCCATCTCTCCTAACACTTGCAGGTATCACTTGAAACCTTTCCCATGCCAATTTAGTACAAAGTCTCCAATCTGTTAGAGTAATTCTTCTTCATATTACTAGAGAGAGGTGCCTGGAGCAACACTTCCGTACACTTACTCGCCAATCCCTGCTCTCAGGAGCCTCTGCCTCAAGCACTGTATGGACAGAGAACACCTCACACACAGTCGATGTGGACAGAGAAAAGCAAAGCATCCAACACTCTCCCAGGTTAAAATGAAACAGACCAGCATATATATATATATATATATATATATATATATATATATTTTTTTTTTTTTAGAAAAGAAGCTTCAACTCTCTCCATTGTGCAATAATCAAAATATTTTTTAATGCATAAGTATGGAATCTTTTATCTATTGAGACAGAGCTAAGTCTTCTGGCTGAACATGAAAAACATGCAAAAAAATAAAATTCTCCAATGAATAATCAGTTCCAGACAGAACATTTTAAATTAGAGTCACATAGCAAAATGCTCGACATTACCTCCCATCAGAAAACTCTTCTGGTTGGCTATGAGACATGAAATCTGCTTCTGGTGAGGTTTTGTTTTTCTAACATGAGTGTGCTTGATAGAAAGATCAGTGCATGGAAGATTTCATGACTTCTTTCATCACAAATGTTATTTCGGTGTGGATCTTTTCCTGGACACAAGCTGAAGGTGATGTTTTGCTGCTTTGGTGGAATAGAGGGCAAGGACTCAGCAAAATTTTTTTCATCACCTTGACTGTCACATTGCCACACTGCAAACCCAAGGAAGGTCCAGTATATGACAGCCTTGAGAATAATTCACCTGTTCCTGTCCCCTAGAAGACTGGATGGCACCACATGTCTCGGGCTCGAGGGCTGCCACTCCTCAATGTGTCTGTCACCTTTGTCTAATATAGCCTTTTGCAGTGAAATCCCTTCTTTCTTAATACAGTTTTTTTTAATAAAGGGAGGATTGAGGCAAGAATCCTTAAAGGCATAAGTAATGAAATATTACTTTGAAAGGCCTGAGATAGTTGTACATTTTGATACAAAATGATATTTCTCCTGAATACGACTCTGAGGAAGAAGCCAGTGAAGACCTCCAGCCCACTCCCCCAAAACAGAGATTTCAAGACCAATAAGAAAATATTTGAGGTGATAGACGTGCCAATGATCCTGATTTTATCATTTCACATTATACACATGTGTTGATATATCACACATATGTTCAAGGACAGGCATGATTATTATAAGCCTATGGAAATTAAAGTAAATATATAAATTAAAGCCTGTCTTGGTTTTTGGATAGATTTGGTCTGAGACCCACAACCACAGTTTGCCTATCTGGTCCAGTGGCTGCGGTAAATGGTCACGGACTGTGGGGCTCACTGACCGCTCCAAGGAGCGGAGGAGGGAACCGGTGTGTGTTTAAGCTCTCTGAGGACGAGAACATTCTCCTGGCAATCTGGTTGGCCCTGGTTGTTTCTCAGCTCATCTCCTCGATACATCAGAACAAGGCAAAAGCAGAGCCTGAGACCGCCGAAGGCGGCTGGTTCTGAACACGGCCCACTGAGTTACTTTCTACTGCCGAGTCAAGGAATGTTTTTTCATATTTTAATGTATCTGAAATCAGGTTGTATTTTACAATCAATAACTCCAGTTAACTGAAATGGCGGGATTCTTTTTCTTCCCTGGTGCAAGCAAAACAATGGGGAAAGATCTTAAGTTTCTAAGAAAATGGTAATGTCTCTCAGTCCCCCAGCGTCTCCTTATCCCTGCCTGAGTAACCGCCTTTCTTGGTAGAGCTTATGTTCTGCTTCCTTCTCCGGTTGCCAGAGAAAACGGCCCTTTTGGAAGTGTCTTTCCCAGAGAAGAGCGGACACAGACATTAAGCTATCGAGTTTTAATTACTTGGTAGCTGGATGCAATAAGACCTTGTTTAGGGATGGACTTGCTTGTAAAATTGGGAGTTTATCTTTTTAAAAATAAGTAAAATTGCTTTCCAAAGGACAAGAGGGAGAGGAGAATTCTTGAAGGTTAGCGCGTCCCGCATACAGCCTCTCCCTTCTGGAGCAGGGGAGTCAGCTTGTCCCGAGCTGGCAGGGAGCCCGGTTCCCTTGACAACTGACCTTCCGAATCTGACGCCACTCGCCACCTGGTGTCCACTTGAGGAATGTACAACAAATAGATGCTGAAGAAAAGCTGTTACAGCAAAAACGGATATTTACGGAGCAAAACGGAAGACTGAAGAACACGTCAAGGTTTGGATCTAACAAATACCGAGAAGTGTTACGGCACACGGATCTGCTTAACCATATGGGATTACGGGCAGTATATGAGTGAGCACAGTATAACATAACTTTTGTGGGGAGGTACCGGGAATCAAACGCAGGACCTCAGGCTTACCAGACAGGGCTGCCCCGCTGAGTTATAGCTCCGGCCCCCGATAGTTATTTTTCTAAACAAAATATTACTGTGTAAATGGCATCAGAATAGAAGGCAGATGTCTCCAGTACCATCCCTGGCTCTGCCACTAATCAGCTGATTGCTCCGTGGAGGACACATGAGAAGGCATTTGAGCCTGCTTGAGCCTGGCATTGTGCTTTGATGTTTTGTGTAGATTATTTTGTTCAAACCTCACTGGGGACACATTATACCTAGGAGGTTCAGCTTGTGGGCATGGTACTACAATTCCATAAGGAAACAAAGTTCAACGACATTAGATTATTTCCCCCAGAGTCACATAGCTGATGAATGTCAGGGCTAAAGTAGAAAATTCTCACTGGACATCTGCATTCATCAAAAACAAAAACCTGGAGGGAGAAAGGTGTACGGCGACTCACAGTTGCAGAGGTTTCAGTCCATGGTCAGCTAGCTCTGCTGTTGTTTTGGCTGCAATAAGGCAGAAATGTGGAGGCGGGACAAGGGAGAAGAAGGCTGTTAGCTTCAGGGCAGCCAGGAAGCAGAGGAAGAACGGGAGAGGCGAGAGGAAAGAGCTGGGAAGCAGAGGCGGTCCCCAAGGCCACCCCCCGAGGTCCTGCTCCACTCGGCTGGGCCCCGTCTCCTGTGTCCTTCTCCCAATAAAGCCATCAGGGAATGATTTTAGCAGAGATTTGGTTTCCTTATGATTTAATAACTTCCTAAAGTGCCCATCAGCTGGTAAGTTTCTAGTACAGCGCAGGGCATTCGAAATCCAAACTGTAACAGCCCTTCATTCTACATAGTGGGAACTCAGTAAACATCTGCTTACAGAAGAGAACTCATATCTGCCTGACAGGTGTCTCCACTCACCACTCCTACACAAAGAACTGTGACTCCCACATTCTAGAATGACTGAGACCCTGGCTTAGGGTGCCTGCCTCTCCTTTCTATTACCTGTGCAATATTCTGGAAGGTGCACTTAGGGGAGGATTCAAGAGATTTAACACCAGGGAAGATGTCATCCTCTTAGTTAAGAGGCATGAATGCAGATACCAAGAGTGCAGCAAGCACCACAAGCCCTCCTCAAAGGCCTGACAAGGGGCTGACATCCCTGCTACTGGGAGTAAAGGTGTTTACCCATTGCCATGGTTATTCTGAGTTGTTAAGAAAATTTGCTTTGAATCTTCTTTTTTGTGATCTCCTGGCCTCATCTAAAATCAAATGATTTCCCAGTAAAAGTCATGGTTCCGGAGTTACTTCCGCCGCCCGTGGCTATCTGAACTCTCCATCCCTGTGCAAATGCCAAGAATTGCCTCACCTCGCTTCAGCAGCAGTCTGCACCACCCAGCAGCCCTCTCAGCCATCAATGCCCCAGCACCACACATCTCTTGAGCCAGAGATGAATCAGAAACATAAGGAAAGAAAAATGTATAAACATATGGAAGAAATGAAACTCTCTGGGAAAGTGGCAGAATTTATTTTCACTCTCCAGGCGCTGTCCCGCAGACTTGCAAGCCTCTACCTTCTTGAAAAAGCATCTGGAAGCTCAGAATTACTTGCACCTGGCAAATGCATGCGCTGTGACTCTTCTATTTTGTATCTATTTTCTCACTGATGACTTTTGAGAGCCCTACAGGAAGAGCATTTCTGTCATCTTTTGCCATCTGCACTCTTGAGAGGCTTCAGTTTTGTTTAGGACAACTCGTTATTAATAATAATAATAATTTGAATCTCAGAGAAGCTTTGGAGTAAATGAGATCATGTCTATAAAGGTTATGGGTAAGCTGGCAAGAACTGTGAGTTGTGCGACTCTGGGTACAGTTGCTGTCGTATGGGAGTAAAAGATTTCGTACAGGAATCAGACTTCACACTAAATGTGGGAGGACCCTGGGAAGTGCAGCTCTGTAAGGAGAAAGCAGAGAAACAGAGTCATTAACCAATGTACTGATGGCACTTTATTCTACTCTCTGTCTTAGTTCCTCACCTGTAATCCTAAGGCCTGGAGGCTTTGGAACATTCATGGACATGCGGGAACCTGGGGCTTCCCCTTACTGGGTGTCTAGCCCTGAGAAAGTTACTTCAGCTCTCTATATCTTGTTGCAAAATATGGATGATGACAGTAGCTCCTGCCTTGTACAGTTGCCGTGAGAATTTAATAAAGTGATACTTAAAACAGTGGTTGGCACATGTAAGTACCCAGTAACTGTAGCGTTTTTACCACCACAGAAGCATGGGGATAACGAAATGAGATGGGCGTAGGGCAACTAGATCCTTACCTGGAATGTAGTCAGTACATATTAGCAGTGAGCTATGGGACTTTGGATTTTGAGCTAGAGTATTTTTAAATTCAATGGGGAATGCTTCTGGTTGGATGAGCTAGGAACTGTTGAGGAGCAGCAAGCTGTTTGACTGTGGGTAGATTCTGAGGGACACTGGTGGGAGCGATGACTGCAGAGACTGTCAGGTCTAATGCAGAACGCACGTGATGATCACGGAAACAAGAAAGAGCCCCTGCATTTCCCCATCTAATGACATGTGCTTTTTCTTTTTTTTTTTTTTTTTTGACTTGGCACAGGTTGTAGATCAGAATGGGAATGGGAATCAAATATACAGAGAGAAAGACCAGCTACACAGTCCTTGTAATAAGGTAGAGAAGCAGTAGCAAAGATTCGGATTATGATAGTCAGGACGGAAATGAAGAGATGGAGTACAGCTGTGCCACATGACAGAACTAACAGACCAAAGAAGCTCACTGGATATGGGACATAAAGAAGATAAGGGTCAAAAGTGGCTTTTCCATGCAGGAATTCAGAAGGAAAAGAAGTCAGTGGTGGGAGATGATTTTCTGAACATATGACATGTTCAGGTGAAAGTGGGTGTCTGGAGCTCAGGAACAATGGCAGAACCAGTGATGTGGATGTGAAATTCATCTAGGAGACTGAAAGCGGACAATAAAATAGCCTCCTCATTCTCAATTCCATTTTGGATAAAGAAAAATCAATATATTAAATATTATTAACAAAGCTTATTTAATGACACCTGTATGTATATAAAGTAAATAGCTATAAACAGAATGTCATGATTAGTTAAGATTTATTCCATGAATTCTAGGATGAGTTAACAATAGAAAGTCTATTAGTACAATTTACCATATTATCAATTAAAATGACCAGATCGATAAATGTAGCAAAAAAATGTTGATGGTTTCAACATCCATTCACTATATATTTAAACACCTCTTAGCAAAAGGAAATGTTCCTTTAATTTTTTTAGAAAAAGAAAATAAATTTCTTTATACAACAAAGAATATCAACGAAAATGTATAGTAAACTTTATTTTATTTATTTTTCTTTGGTGCTAGGTATCGAACTGAGGACCTTGCACTTGTCAGACAGGTGCTTGTGCCACTGAACTACATTCCCAGCCCCTGGTAAACTTTATATTCACTGGTATAACACGTAAAGTGTTCCCTTTAAAATCAGAAACTAGACAAAACACACTCCACCATCATTTCCATTTAACATTACACTAGATGTCAAAGCCAATACAAGGAGAGAAATAGAAATAAGAGAATTATAAGGTAAGAAATAAAATATATATTATCATACATATAGAGAAATTGTTGAAAATCAATAAATCATTAATTTATAATGATTTCTTGCAAATTTACAGATAAACATATGAACAGCAGTTACATCTGAACATTAACAAATGTGTTTTTAAGAAGATACCATTTATAATAGAAGCAAATATATGACAGTGAGGAATAAATCCAAACCAAATATGCAAAAGACATTGATGGAGAAAAATTTTAGATACTGTAAGATGTTTCAGATGTCCCAAATAAATGGAGATATAAAATCTGTTCATGGATTACAAAGTGAATATTAGAAAGGCATCAATTTTCCAAAAATTCATTCATTAATTCAATGTAAACTCAGCTAAGAATCCAAACAGGTTCATAGATTTAACAGTACAATTTTCATATGTATATGAGAAAATAAAAAATCAAAAGTTAATGAAAAAATTTTAAAGGGAAAGAACAAGACTAAGGGATTCGTCCTAGGTAGTGTTGATATTTCATATCCATCTGTGGTAATACTGGCCAGAGATAGATAAAAGACCACTGCATAAGAACAGAGAGTCCAGAAACTGACTGACCTACGTATGTCTGGAAACCTAATATAGGACAGGTGTAACATCACAGGACACTAGGGAAACAAAATGAATTATTCCACATGGCATGATAGAATAATTTTTACCTTATAGAAAATTTAAAGTATATCTGTACTTCACACCATAAAAAATAAGTTCCAAGTGATTATAAACTAGAATATGAAAAAGAAACCTTTAAAACTTAAAAAATATTGAACACAGTTATTCATGGTTCTTATACAAAACTCAAAAATCATAAACCATGATGTAAAATATTAATAAACTCATGCACTAAAACTTGTCATTTAAGTTAATTGCACCTTACAAAAATGAAGAGGTTGCCTGGGGATGTGGCTCAATGGTAGAGTTCTTGCTTTGCGTATACAAGGCCCTGGGTTTGATCCTCAGCACCACTCACACAAAAAGAAAAGGTAGACAAAGTTTATGTTTTACAATTTGCATAACTATAAGAGCATAGTACCTATAATATAATATTAAAAGACAGAAAAATGATAAGGGAAAAGACAACTTCAATAAAAAATGAGCAAATAATACAGACACAAGTGTTAGGGAAGCTCACCAACAAGTAACACTACGAAAAGCATCTGTGAATTTACACTGCACAACTGGACTGAGAATCTACCTTCATGGGTCTTCAGGTCAACACAGACACTGGAAAGCAACTATTGTTTCTAATGGAGTGGAAGGTGGGCTCATGTTTTAACCCCAAAATATTTCATTTCTAAGTGTAGACCTCCATGGGCACAATACTGGCGTGGTGGGCATTTGGAAATTTGTTCTCTATCATCTGACCCTAAATGACAAAATCTTACCTCTATCATAAGCATATGAAAAAATTAGCAATTTTATCTTTAAAAACATGAACAGTACTGAGTTGAATCCTCTTAGTTACACAAAAAAGGGGAGATCTCTTTCTGTAGCTGCAATCTGTTGAATTCCCTGTGATTCACTTTCTTTCTAGTTTAATGCTTATTAATAAAACTTTTCTTTCCCTCAAAAATGATCAAACTCATTCATTAATAATCAGGGAAATAAAATGCAAATTTATACAATGAGATACTATTATCTACCTATCAAAAGTAAGCAAATAATTAAATCTGACAGCAAGTATCTGTGAGGGTTGGTGCAGCTGTAAATTTCATACACTGCTAGAGGAAGTGAGAACTGGTAGATCCACTTTGGAAGGCCTCTTGTCACTATCTATTAAATTTGAAGAAACACAGTCTATTCTCTGGCAACTTTCTCCTTATTTGTGTGTATGTATCCTAAAAAGGACTTGCACACATGCATTGGGATACATGGTTCCTGATGTATGTTTATAGCAATACAACTTTTAACAGCCCAAACTTGGAACAACTTAATATTTTAAGAAAAAAACGGACTTCTGCTATTCACAATAATATGAATAAATATCTCAAACACATGTCTCATGAAGAATTCACTTCACCCAAAGGGGTGTCTGGTTTTGCACTTGGTTAATGAGAGTTGATCTCTGGAATATGAAACTTGATGAACACGAATGTGTCTAGGGGCCTTGGCCACAAGGAAGTCTAATAATGCTATTCATGATGGGGGCTTTGGACTACACAATTCTCACTCTACCTTCAGAGGGGTCAAAGATAAGCATTCAGTCATCCAGGCAGTCAACCACGGAGACCTTATAAAAACTCTGCACCCCAATGCTTGAGGACCTTGGGAGGTTGCTGACACTCCCTGTATATTGTCATATCTTGTTGTTGGGAAAGTGAAACCATTGTTATGCATTGTTTTCTGGAAAGAAACACTGTCCATAACCCCATGGAGAGATGACCAGAACTCCTGAAGTTTGGTGATTCCTGATCTGTGCTCTGTGTATTTCTTCCCTTGGCTGCCTTTAATTTTTCCCTACAAGAAGCCACAATATGACTATAACAGCTTCCTACAAATTACATGACTCTTTCAACTGATTAGCAAATGTAAGGGAGATTGTGAGACCCTCCTAAATTTGCAGTGGCATCAGAAGTGAGAGTGATCTTAGATATCTCCTTCCTAACTCTACAACAATGTTCAAACAAAGAAGCAAGTCCCATACATACATATATACAAACAGCACTGTACCATTTACTAAATGGTACCAGTACCATACCACTTAGAACACACCATCAAGGAAATTAAAGAGCACACAACTGAACACAGGCAAAACCATGAATGCCCTGTTTCTTTTTTGTGCACATTGTACACTGCACGGTTTTGGAGAACATTTTCCCTACCCTAGCCTTGTAAACAGTGCCTCCTGAGACTCATGCAAGCACAAGCTACCCAAGCAGACAAGAAAATATTATATCAAGGCAGCCTAGTAACAGTATAACACCATCTATAAGAATAATAGCCTCGGGCTGGAGGTACAGCTCAGTGGGCTAAGTGCTTGCCGCCGAGCACTAGGGCCCTGAGTTCGATCCCCGGTCCCGGGAAAAAAAAAAAAAAGGGGAACCAGCGGATGGTTCCTTAAAAAAAAAAAAAAAAAAAAAGAATAATAGCCTCAAAATTCATGACATTGGTTACTTCTTTGGTGAGGAAAGAAAACAGTCATGAGGGGGACTCCAGTTGTAATAGAGATGGAGCTATAATGCAGGATACTATTTTTTTTTATGTTGGGTGGTAGATGGATGTTGTGCTTTATCTTGTTCTTTGTACACTTTATATGTATGAAATACTTTCTTTTTTAAATGCTATATTTAACGGGGGAAAAGATGAAAATAACCCAGAGAGAAGTGGTCAGAGAAATATAAGGGAGTAGAACACACCATCAAGGAAATTAAAGAGGACACAGTGTTCAACAGTGCTTTGAAGAAAATGAGAATAAGTGGCCTGCAGATTTGGCAAGGACATCATTCAAAGAACGGTTCCAGTTGGACAGTGAGAGTGAACTCAGATCGCAAGGGGCCGAGAAGGGAGTGGGGGTGATAGAGTAAACACAGGGAATGCCGACGATACCCTCTGGAATTCATCAGCAGAAAAGGGGTGGGAAAAGGGGTCCAAAGGACAATGTCGTTAAAGTTGAGTCTATTTTGCTCTGTTCTGAAAGAAGGAAACTGACAGGATTTGGGTGGAAAGAAAAATACTAAAAATTGGAAAGGAAAAATACAATTTTATTTTCATTCTTTGGAAAGAGTCACCCTCTTTTCTCACATACATGCTAAGGATAAGATAGAGTAGTTCCAAGTAACCTAACATTTTCTTAGTGATGATAGAAAGACAGCAGAATCAGAAGTTGTAGATTCTACTGTCTCTCACAGAAAGTTCGACCAGCAACATGACGCTACATCCGAGCATGTTTTTGAAACTCTTTGTATTTGGGGGAAAAAAGTCTAACATAGCCACAGTGTTTGCAGACCTGTGTGAAAATCAAAATAGGAAGGCAGGATAGACAGTCTCACTTTGACAACACCACAATTCTCCCTTCCCAAAGTTGGTACAACACCAGACAGATTGTTTCCCTTTGTCCTTGGTTCATTCAAGGAGAAGCACATACTAAGAGGCAGTCATCTAGCATTATCAGTATTCAATACTCTGGTCTTACCTTATCGGACAGATTATAGTAACAGCATAGTTAGACTGTCCAGGGGCATGAGGAGACCAAGACAGCAGGCAAGGGTTGCAGATGTGGCTCAGTGGTTCAGCAGAGTCCTTGGTTTAATCCTTAGCACTGAAAATATAAAAACAAAAAAGGAGGTTAGGATCAATACACAGATCAGCTGGGGTACCTGACTGGGGAATCAGGCTGGGGTACCAGGTCGGGTACCATCAGCTGGGGTACCATGCAATGTCATAGCTCATTTTCAAAGCTGCTCTGGCTGCCTTCAGAAGCATGGTGAAAAGTTCAATCTAGCTTGAATGTCTTGACATTTAGTTCCTATACTGACCTCAGAGCCACGCCAATATCCCCACTCAGGAAAGGAGATGCCTGCCTTCATGGTTTTCAGAGAACTACAAGAACCAGACCAGCTTGACCTGGCAAGTCAAATAGCTGCTCAACTCAATCAAAAGCCTACCCTTCAGCTCCAGCCTGATAAGGAGGAAATCCTCAGTGTGCATTTCTACCAATCCTTTCCCGCCCTTTTTATTGATGTATGCTTATAAAACATAAAACATTCATCATGGGGAATTGGTACATATACATATCGCATCTTTATCCTCTGTGCTTACCTTTGTCTGCCTCCCATCTCCTCTCATCTCCAGATCCTTTCTCCACAAAGTCTATCTCTGTCTCCTGTAGGTCCTACCAATTCTAGACAATAATTTTGCCTAATATCAGATCCCAGCCTTTAGTCCAACCCAGCTGCAAGTCCCAAATAGCCCAATGGCCTTACTCCTCCCCAAATATATATTGTATGGCTAGCCTAACCAGCACCTGTCACAGTACTCAGCACAGTTCAGGCAGTGGTATCACCAGACAGCACAGTCCAACAATCAGGCCAACTCAGTATCAAAGCAAAGACAGAAATGCACCAAAATAGAGAAGCTACAACAACCCCTTCCTGTCTAGGGTCATTATCAGTAGGGTTTTTCCAGATCACAGGCTAAAATAAATAGTGAAACTTCACCCCATCCAAAGAATACAGATACAGGCTATGAAAAAGGGATGTCTTCTCAAATGTCAGCTTAAGATGGAAGGACCCAAGAATTATAAAAAGAATCAAGAAATCATGATAGCTTCAAGGAAATAATTAATACAGCTCCAGAGCTTAAAGAAAGGAAGATCTGTCTGGTCATGATGGTGCCTACCTGTGATTCAAGCAACTTGTGAGGCTGAGGCAGGAGGATCACAACTTGTGAGACTTAAGTTTAGCCTGAGAAAGTCTATCTCATAATAGAAAACAAGAAGTTCTGAGGTTGTAACCCAATGTGAGGCTTTGGGTTCATCCCCAGTGACACACATACAATCCCTCCCCCAATACACACACAAAGAGGAAAACATGGAGATTTGTGAAATTTTGATGAAAAAATTAAAATAGTCCTCAAAGAAAAAAATAAATGGATAAATGATTAAATGAAATTTGGAAAATAATACATGCAAAAAGTGATAATTTGGTAAAGAAACAGAAATAATAATAACGAATCAAAGAGAAATCCACAGTGAGTGGGGGATGGGGATATAGCTCAGTGGAATAAGCACAGGCCCAGCAAGTGCAAGGTCCTGAGTTCAATCTCTGGTATCACCAAAAAAAAAAAAAAAACAAGAATACAGTGAATGAACTGAAAAAGCTCAATAGAAAACTTCAATAGCAGAATCAATCAAGCAGAAAAATCAGTGTGCTCCAGACACCATTTTTAATTATCAAATCAAAGGAACAACAACAAAAAAGAGTGAAGAAAGTCTACAGGGATTATTAAACAACAAGAAATCAAGTGTCTGCATCATAGACAATATAAAAATGAAGAAAAAAATCAGAAAACACAAGTATCAAGCCACATTAAAATCATATTATATATCTTCTCAGATTCCAGTGGAGTAAAGCTTCAAATCAGCAGTGTGACAGTTAGGCTGAGTTTTCAATTGGATTCAACTGAAAGTCACCCAGAAGAATAGTAAAGCATAGTTCTGGGTGCGTCTGAAAGTCACACAGGCAAGAATTTGAATATTTTATCTGGTCCTCGGCCCTTCCTCTCCGGCTCATTTCCCCTGTTGTGCTTCCCACCCACCATTAACTGAGCAGCTTTGCTCCATCATGATATTTCTGCCTTGGAACCAGTTAACCATGGACCAAAACCTCTGAAATTGTGAATCAGATTAAACTGTCCTATAAGTTTTTGATGCCAAATGTTTTGTCCAGCAATAGGAAAACTGACCAAGAGCAACAAAAACAATGGAAAGACTCACAGAAGACTTCTCAGCAGAAACCCTACACACCAGAAGAGAATGGTGTGATACTGTATATTCAAAATACTGAGAGAAAAATACTACCAACAAAGAAAACTGTACTCATCAAAATTATCTTTCAAAACTGAAGGAGAAATAAAATCTTTCCCAAGTTAAGCAGAACCTGAGGGAATCCAACACCACAAAATCAGCCCTATATGAAATTTGTAAGCATGACAACTACCATCATGAAAACACATGCTGAGCATGATGACACATACCTACAATCCCAGAACTCTGAGAAACTGAGGGAAAACAATCACAACCTCAAGTCCAGCCTGGGAAATTTAACAACTTAATGAGATCCTATTTCAGTGTAAAGGCTGAGGATATAGCTCAGTGGTATAAGTGCCTGTCTAGCGAGCACAAGGACCTGAGTTTAATTCCTGGTACCAAAAGGAAAAAGAAAAAAACACCCAAATAAACAATATAAAAACCTTAAAAATAGTTGGAGATATAGTTCAGTGTGATGGCTTTAGGTTCAATCCCTGATACTGGAAATTATTATATATATAATTATTACATATTATATAATATATATTCAATAGAATTACTAATATATAATATAATAATATACAATATTATATTATAATTATATATATGAGAGAGAAAACCAAAAATGTATATATACTGCAGGAAAAGAGAAATAGTATGATGGTTTTTTCAGCAGATGGTGTTACACTTGTATGGGGAACCCTAGAGGATGTTGTATATTGCACAAAACCTTACTGCTGAATCTTAGAGAAGAAATTGAGGATGCATTTGCAGTAATCTCAATAACCAAGGTTACCCAAGCAGCAGCTTGTCATACTAATAAATGTCTGGAAGTTAATGGCCACCATTTTGACCATATCTTGTCACTGTAGGGGCCAAAGGTAAGGTGTATTAATCTTGTGGTGTCTCAATAAACTTAGTATTAGAATATTTCTATAAGTTTTTCTTTTTCTGAATTGTGTATACATTTTTTGGCAGATTCTCTCTGTCTCTCTATATGTGTGTGTGTGTGTGTGTGTGTGTTTGTGTATGTGTGTAACTGGCTAGAAGGACAGCAAAAGAGAAGCAAATCAAATACTAGCACGACAGAAAACTATTAAATCACCAAAATAAATAAGATAAATGGAAAGGAAAAAAAATACACAAAGTAAGCAGAAGACAACTAACAAAATGACCAGAGAATGTTCATACTTGTTAATAATAGCCATAAATATAAATGGATTAAATTCACAAGTCAAAGACTGATTTCTGAAGAGAAAAAGAAAATGACGCAACTACATGCTGCCTACAAGAAACTTACTCAATTTGTAAAGGATCACATAGACAAAAAGTAAAAGAGTGAAAGGAATGAAAAAAATACATATTGTGTAAATAGAAACCATAAAATGAGCAAGAGTATCTATATTTGTAACAGGTAGGATAGACTTTTAATTCACAAACTATAAAAAAAGATAAAGAAAGTCACATTGTATTAATGATAAAAATGTCAATTTACAGTGCTCCACCCTTCCATCCCAAGGTCACCAGTGGGGGCAGGCACAGCCCCACCAGCTATGGCTCACGGCCATGTCACCACCAGTCACCAGGTTCAGCAATGCCAGGCTGGACTCAGAGATTACTGAGACACCTCCTCCCGCCGCTCCACAGGGGCACCTGCCTACTGGCCCCTCTGCTTGCCATCGTCCCACATGCTCCAGGCCTTGTTTCCAGCACCTCTTCCTTCCAGTCCTGGCCAAGCCACATTGGGATTACATCTATATTTGATGAAAACGCTGTTGTTCAGCCACTAGGACCTATACTGGGTAAACATCATATAAGGAGAAACCTTATAGCCTTAGTGGAAAAAAATTTTATGTCGTGGACCAAGAATTCTTGAAATCATTTATGTCATCCCTTCTTGAGACAGAAAATAATAAACGGTTGCAGTCAAAGATCTCTTCGTTTTACTTATAAAATCTCTAATAAGCCAAAGTATCTGTCAACATGGCCCATAGCATTTAAGATCAGTTCTATCAGTACAAGATGCTCAATGTGATGGCCAAGGTTGAGAGCAAAGGAAATGGAATCAAGATAGCTATATTCAACACAGCTGACCTTCCAAAGGAGCTTAATTGGCCTTCACCATAACCCACTAAATATTTTGTTCATGAATTGGGAGCAAACCTGGATCTCATGAGGTGAATGTATAGGCAACACATATTGGGTGAATTCATTTAAAAATTTGTTTTGTGATAATCCTGAGACCGATGTGCATATGAATCCAAAATAGCAAACACTATGGAACTCTTGCAAAATTTGTGGCTATCAAGGCATAGTTGACACACATCCTAAACTCTCCACATAGATTCCCAAAAACTGACCTGAGAACAGTAACAGTGGTGCAGGAAGGAAAGAAAAGGAAAAGAAAAATAGAAAATGAAAACGGCCCCATATCCATCAGTGACACAGCACCTCCACCTCCACCATCAAATGGAATCAGTCCTCCGCTCACATGCTGGGGAAGAGGAGGATGATGGCTGTGGAAGTGTGGAGCCACAGGCTGGATGAAACAGAAGTTCTGACCCTCGGTGATGGTGTGGAAACAACTGTGGAAGAGCATGGGAAGATCCTGTTTGATTCTGTTAGAAAAAGAAAGAAAAGGAAAATGACTCATCTGACAAAGAAATTGTTGCTGAAGCAGAAACACTAGGAATGAAAGCCACGTGGATACTCGTTCTGACTGAAGTTCTTTTGAGTAAGCTTAGAAGACAAACGAAGCTCAGCAGCGCCTTCTTCACTGTGTGGAATGTGTGGTATCCATGCATCTAGCTCAGGGCATCTCCAAGATTCCCCATATCTTGTTGACGTTTTAGAGAAAGAGGTTATCATCAGCTTATCAGAAAAGGCCTCAAAGAAGTGCATTTCAAAAGAGCCTGCCAAGGAGATTTGTTTCAAAGCAGAGCCATTGATAAAATGCTTGAAAGAGGAAGGAAAGAATCTTGTAGTGGTGAAGAAGGAGATGAAGGTAAGAACACTAAAGTGGTGCATTTAAAGACTGCAGAACTGAACCACTGCACTGTGACAGCAAGGATGATAGCATTGATATTGACTCTGTTTCAAAGGGCGGATGACACCTAGTTTAACAGTGTAATACTGCAAATTCTCCTTCAGTATCAGTCAGTCTGTGAGAAAGCTGAAATGGCTTACCATTATGTCACACTTTGTGCTAAAGTGTGTTAACATGAGTTATCTACAATAAAACTGAATGAGACATCTAGAGAATCCATACACATATCCTTGAGCAGATGTAGTTTACCTCTAGCATGTTTCGTTTGGAAAAACTAGTGGTGGATATATCTGAATCACATTTATACAGTTATAAAAATAAAGCTTTGGTTTTGGCCATTCTTCAAAAAATGGATTAATTCAGCAAAAAGATATAATAACTATGAATATATATGTACCCAAAAAGGGAGGATACAAATATATAAGGACAATATTATTACTTAAAAAGAGAGATAAACTCCAGTACAATAATAGTGGAGGATTTTAACCCCTGCTTTCCTCAATGGACAGAGCACCCAGACAGGCAAACAACAAAGAAATATTCAAGGTGAAAAATACAGAGCAAGTAAATGTAAAGACATTTACAGAACATTTCATCCAACTGTAGCAGAGTACACATTCTACTTACTAGCATGTGGAACAATCTCCAGGATAGATCATATGCTAGGTCACAAATTAAATCTGAAGAAATTTTTAAAAAATAAAAAAATATTATGCATTTTCTCAGACCACTACAGAATAAAACTACATATCAAGAATGTATAGAAATTAAATAGCATACTCTTAAATTCCCAATGGGTAACTGAAGAAATTAAAAAGGAAATAAAAATATCTAGAAACAAATGGTAATGCAATGGAACATTCCACAATCTGAGGAATAAAGCAAACTTGCTACTCAGAGGGAAGTTTATTACAAATAAATTCATGTGCTAAAATAATATAAAAATAAAAAGATTTCAAATAACCTCTAAGACATTTCAAAGATTTCAAACACCAATAATAACTCAGCCCTAAATTAGTAAAAGGAACAAAATAAAGACCACAGCAGAAATAAATAAAATCAGAAGATGGTGACCAGGTGAGCAGCAGAGGGAAACTCTCCCAGAGACCGATCCTTTGCACGCAGGTGACCGGTCCGTGGATGCAAATTTCCAACTGATCGGGTTGCTCTCCGCGGCTTGAGCATTAAAGGGCCGCTGGACAAGCCGCGTGGCGAGAAGTGGGTGGATCCTGAGAGCTGGGCGCCCGAGAGATTGGCGCTGCGCTTGGGCTGAAGCTCGGCTCAATCTGCTTACAGCCAAGAGACCGATTGTGGCGGGACGGACCCTTCCAGCTCCTGAACCTGATCGGCTCAGAGGCAGCTGTAATCAGGATTTGTTGGAGGTGGCAGAGCAGAGTAAACTCAGAGAACGCACTACTGGGGCAGATTGTGCCAATCTGGGCAGCGGTCTGGGATCCCGCTCAGACCCCGACCCCGCAGCCGGCACTGCACGAACTGTGGCAGCTGCGGTGGGCAGGATTTCTGAGTCGGGAAGAAGCTCGATCCAGGGAGATACATCTGAACGGCATTCCTGTCTGCATGATCCCAGGGTGAGTTGATTGGGCGCCCTGACCAGTTTTTCCTGAGTTGGGAAGAAGCTCTGCCCATCGAGTGACATCCAAGCAGCTTTACTGACTGCAGGATCCCGGGGTAGGAAGAGCTAGCTAGGCACCCCAACGGGATTTGTGAGGGGGGAAGGAGCTCCACCCAGGGAGGAACATCTGAGTGGCCTGCCTGCAAGGTCCCTGGGGCGGCGAGCTGTTTATGCGCCCCAGCCAGGTCTCGGGGTAGGGAGTAGAAGTGGAAATCTCAGCAGACAGCTTAAGGGACATTCTCCCAAAGAGAAGGCATCACTGGAGCAGCCTCTGCAGCAGACCTTTGCCTGCTGAACTGCCTGGGGAATTTATAGCTCCACATTCTGAATCTGATACCCAAAAATGGGAAAACAGAGGAACAAAATGCAGTCTCAAAACTCAACCCCACCCAGAACAAGTTTTGAATGTGAGGATACAGGGGAACCAGGAAGCCACATACCTGCAAGTTATGAAACGATAGCATCCTAAATGAAACAACTCCAACAGGCCATAAAACAGCTTCAAGCAGAAATAAGCCACATACCTGCAATGATCTCTCAGACAAAAAACGAGCTGAAAACAATGATGGAAGAAATGTTCCATATACATAGAGAAGAAATAGACAACAGACTAGAAGAAAATAGGAAACAAATGGAAACATTACAAGACCAATTTAGGAATGAATTACCAAGAGTGAAACAGGTCCAAAGAGAATGCCAGGATTTGAAAACTAACGCTGAAAGCATGCAAAACCATTTAAATGAAACCGAAGACAGAATTTCAGAACTTGAAGACAGCATAGCAGCTTATGAGTGTGAAAGGAAGAATCTCATGATATCATCAAAGACACAAGAAAAGTCAATCCAACAGCTGCAAGATGAGGCAAAAGGTAACAATATTCGAGTTATAGGAGTGTGTCAAACAGCAGGAGATCTCACAAACGATATAAAAAGAATATTTGCTGAAATAATAGCAGAAAATTTCCCAAACAAGGTTAAAGATACTGAAGTTCAGTTAATCGAGGCATATAGAACCCCAATGATCCAAAACCCAAAGAAAAACACACACAGGCATATAATAGTCAACATCCCAGATATCCAGCAAAAGAACACAATATTAAAAGCTGCTAGAGAAATGAAACAGATCACCTATAAAGGAAAGCCCATCAGAATCACAGCAGACTTCTCAACGGAAACCATGAAATTGAGAAGAGCTTGGAGCGAGATACTACAGATTCTGAGACAAAACAACTTCCACCCCAGACTGATGTATCCTGCAAAATTATCCCTCAAATTCAATGGAGAAATAAAATATTTCCACGACAAAGAACAACTGAAGAACTTCATGAGTGCCAAACCAGCATTGGAAAAAGCACTAAAAGATATTCTAGACAGAGAAAAAAGAGACCACAATCCCAAGAACAGCTATAGAAATAACTCCCTAAACAGAACAAGTAATTAAACAG
>PVLD010025309.1:0-23917 GCA_004027595.1 Dinomys branickii | reverse complement strand
GTGTGTAAGACTGCTCCCCCACCCTCCCAGGGTTCCCTGCAGGTATAGGGATGGATCTCCTCCCCCACTCGGTGATCTGGTCGTGAGCGCCGATATCTCACCAGTTATTGGAGTCCCTGCAGGCATGAAGGTTCCAAGGTGCCAGTCTATCCTTTGGGGCTTTCTGCGCGGCCCGCCCGATGCGCACGAAACGTGAGACTGCTGGGCGTTGCCGCCGCCAGAGAGCCGATCTCTGTCGGGAGTCGCCGGAGAGCTGCACCGGGTCGGGGGGCGGGAGGGATCGAGCTGTCTGTATTCTCGGGGCGCTAGGACCCAGCAAATCTTTCTCTCCGCTCCCGGCGGCGTTTGGGGCCCTTCGCGCGGCTCGCCCGACACGCGCGAAACGTGGGATTGCCGGGCGTCTCCGCCGCTAGCAAGCCGATCTCTGTCGGGAGACGCCGGGGGGGCTGCACCGGCTCGGGAGGCGGGAGGGACCGAGGCGGCCGCGCTCCCACTGCGCTTGGACCGAGCCAAGCTTCTTCCCCGCGCGGATCGTCCCTGGCTCCCAGCGTCTGGGGCTTTCCCACGTCTCGCCCCGGCAGCCTGGCCCGCCCTACCACATCTCCCCCGGCATCTCAGAGAAATACGCCCAGTTTAAACTTCCCAGCCGAGGTCCCGGCATTCACGCTCGCCAAGTCTGTCTCGAGCTGGTGGTGTTTATTAAGGAGGTTCGCTCCCTTGCTGCTCACCTGGTCGCCATCTTCCCCGGATCCCCGGCTTCATGTAATTCTAAGGACAGGCTTAGGAAGGAGGTGTTACTTGTTCCGTTGCCCCAGCCAGAAACCCAAGGTGCAGAGAATTCCCATGATGGTCTCAGGCAAACCAGATGAGATGGCAAAGCCCCCATCTACTGCTCCACTCAAGTCCTGCTCCGTGGATATCACCAAACTGTACTGGGGACAAACGCACTCCAGAAATGGGCCCTTCAGTTTACCCAGAATTTGGGTCAGTCTTGTTCAACTAACTAAGAAAATTCCATCTTTTTACATTATATTCATGAATGAGCGATTTTAGAGGACAAGCTTGAATACTCCCTTAAGTCAACTGGCCACAGCATTTGGTACTACTAGTTGCAGGAAATGCCCTACACTGATCCAGAAGGCTTCACGTTGTGGGAGTGCTGGCCTCCTATTTCCCCCTGCGCAGCAGAGGGGCCTCTGGAGCCCTCTGTTGTGTGCTGATCAGTGAAGCAAGGTACGAAAGGACTTGGAGGCAGTCTGAGTGGGGAACTCCTGCTGCCTGGGGGAAGCCTCTCTGAGCCTTCAGTGCTGTGAGCCTTCACTGTGCTAATGTGCGGAAGGACCTAACAAGGTGTGACTTTGGGATCTGGCCTCAGAAACGGGATTTTTTGGTGGAAGCAGAGACCAACTTTCAGGACTGGCATTCCATGGCCATGACTTGGGAAACATTGAATGTCAATTTCATTTCACACCTTCCTTGCTTCTTTGGGTAAGAGGTACAGGCTAGAGCTCTGGTGCAGGGCACAGGGTATATCTGTGAACAGAGCTCTGTCTCCCAGGGTTCAGGGTGAACCAGAACAGGGCAATGGGAGAACAGAGTTAGACCTACTGTCCCTGTTGTACTTAGCTCGGGGCAAGAGAGCCATGGAGGCAGAATGCAGAGCCCAGGCAACCCTGGAAGCATGATGCAAGGGTCAGGGAAGAGGCAGGCGGGTGGCCAGCTGGTGTCTTGCCTTTGCTACCCACTGGAACAGGAGGATGCTTCGGGTAGGCTGGAGGGGTTGCTCAGCACACAGGCACACCTGAGCCAGGCACAGCCATTCAGTACGCATTTGCAGCCGTGTGTGTGTGTGTGTGTGTGTGTGTGTGTGTGTGTGTGTGTGTGTATGTGCAGGGGAGTTCATCCTTGCCCTCAGGAAGGTCACACTCCAGTGGCAGAGATCAGCGAGTGCATTGGTCAAGATGCAGTGTTTCATCGTCTTTGATGAGTGGCATGAAGGAAAGGTACATGTCAAGAATAAGACTGCAGTGTCAGGGCAGGTCTATGGGGGCAGCACTAAATCCAAAGGAGCCAGAGGTAACCAGGCAGGGGGTGGGAGAGAACATTCTAGAACATTCCCAAAAGCACCAGGAGGAGCTAGGTCGCTGGAGACAGCGATGGCAGGAGGGGAGGCCATGAGGAGCGGGAGTTCAGCTCAGCTGCTTACTGCCTGGCTGAGTGAGTTTATTTCTCAAACCCTAAGTTCCCTTTTCAATAAAATAAGGCTTTTCATGGTACTGATCTCACAGGGTGGCCCGAGTTGATAAATGCTAATATGGAACCTCACACATAAGGACTCAGGAGTAGTAACTACTACTTCTCTGGTTGTATTCAGTAAGAAGAATATGTTGGATTTTGTTTTATGTATTTGTATTTTTGTTTTATGTATATTTACAATTTTATGTATTTTTTTGAGACAGCCTTGCTATGTTGTCCAGGCTGGCTGAGAACTTACCATCCTGCCTCAGCCTCCCAAATTCTGGAACAACAGGTGTGTGCCACCACACCTACTTGTTTATATGGGCAAACACTACCTTCTTTTTTTTTTTTTTAATTTTATTTTAAGGACAAAAGAATGGAGACACATGAACCAGAAAAGCCATAAACAATACAGAAAATACAAAGTTATACAGAATATAGTAGGGAATTAGAACTGGATGTTGTATTACATAGTTATCTTCACATTAGTTAACACAAAAAAATTAAAGGAAATACCAAATTATAGAGAAGATAGTAGGGAATTTGCACTGGATGTTGTATAATATAAAGTTATCTTCACTTCTGTTAATACAAAAACGACTGAGGAAATACAGAATTATAGAGAACATAGAAGGGAATTAGCTCTGGATGCTGTCCTATATAATGTTACCTTCACCTTTGTTACTCAGTTACACAGATGATGGCCCATTTGATCATTTAATTTTTCTCCTCCCTCATCTCCATTGCCCTACCACTCAGTCAGTCATCTTCCCTGTGATAATAACTGTACTCCTGGGTTTATCTATATCCTTGGACTCTCGCCTTGGGAAGAGATATAGCTGCCTCAGACTATACTATAACATACATGGGTGTATACAAACTGCCATGGTTGGAGGTGGGAAAGCACATATGCTCACAGCGGACCGCCTGTCTCCACCCTGTCGTCATGCTATGGGTGGGGGTGGGTCCAGACCATGAGGTGCCCTGAGTGGGGCCCTCAGCGGAGCAGCCACTGGGCCCACTGCGGAGCAGCAGAGGAGCAGCTGTGGGGCCCACAGCGGGGCAGCCGCAGGGCTGCTTTTTTTGTTGACACAAAGTCTTGCTATGTAGTTCAGGCTGGCCTTGAGTTCACGATGCAGCCAAGGGTGGCTTGAACTTAGGATGATCCTCCTGCCTCAGCTTCCCACATGCTGGGATTACAGTCTTATGCCATCCCATTCACTAACTTCTTGAATAACAAAACCAGTCCACGTATGTTTTCCACCTGGCTTAAACAACTACTTTACCAGCTTCATCTTCCTACACATACAGCTTTTCATCTCTTCTTCCCCAGCTCTTTATATAAACATGTTCAAACGTGCAATTCAAAAGACTTTTACAGGGAATACCTGTACAGCCACTGCTTGGATTCTACCATTAACATTTTACTATACTTGCCTATAAACACTTTAGTACCTATCTCTAAAAGAGATAAGCAATTTTTAAAAATAATTGCCCAAATTATATTCAATGCAATGGTAATTCTTCAGTCTTACAGTTATCCCTTGGTTTCTGAAGGAAATCACCAGCCCCTTCTGTGTTTTTAATTTCAAGCTAGGGTCTCAGTAGGTTGCCCAGGCTAGCGAGCCTTGAATTTATGACTCTTCTGCCTCAGATTCCTGCACAGTACTTTTCACAGTATCTTTTCCTTTAATATTTTCCTGCACAGTATCTTTTCCTTCAGTATTTTCAACCAGGAGGTGGTTGACACTACAGCACCTAAGGATGTGGACAGCTGACTGTACCCATTTTGTACTCACTGTCTTCCAACTGTCTTTAAATCATTCAAGTCAGGATCCTGTAAAGGTCTATTAAGTTTTAATTTATAACTATCATCTCCCCCTTAATTAAATGCGAGTTACTTATTTAAAAAAAAACGGGGCCATTTGTCCTATAGAGTTTCCACATTCTGCTTTTGGCTGATGACAACTCATGTTATTAGCATTTCCCTCTAGATTGTAGGTAAGTGCGTATGGCCAGAGGCTGGACTCAGATCAGGTACCCCTCCTAGCAAGAATACTTCAGAAGTGCTGCTTCGTGTGTTCGATTGCATCGTGTCAAGAAGAACATGATGGGTCATCACATGTTAGTGATGTTGGCTCATCATGGTTTGGGGAGATCAGCCTGACTTTCCTTGGAAAGTTCCCCATTACTCTTGGCTCAAATGGTTTTATAAGCCATTAATTAGCAAAGCTTAGATGATTGCTATTTTATTAGTGGCTGCAACTCATGGTTTTATGTTTCTACCAGTCCTTCACTTATTAGTGGTCGTTGTTCTATAAACACATGATTTCCATCAAGCCTCTGGTTCTCCTGAAATAGTTCCTACAGGAAATGCTGGATACCTACTTGATTATATTCCTCCTCCCCTTCCTCGCCCTGCTCCTCTTCCTCTCCCCTGTCCTCTTCCCCCTTCCCCTCCCCCTCCTCCATTTCTTCTTCTCCCTATTCTCTTTCTCTTCCTCCTCCTCCTCCTCCTCCGACTCTACCCCTTCCTTCTCTTCTTTCTCCTTTTTTTTGTAAACCTATTTCAGAATGAGCAGTACTCTTAGCAACCTCTCAAGGTGTTAGTGATGTTTTGCGTTGAGTAACATTATGGCCTCATGATGTTTGAAAAGATACTTGATGTGTTTCAATCCATTGCCAATTACCATAGTTTTTTTGGTTTTTCTCTTTTTTCAGCACTTTGGATTGAACCCAGGGCCTGCCTTCACCCTGAGCTATACCCTTACCCTTTTATAACTTTCTCTCCCGCTTTGAGACAGGATCTCTCTAAGTTGCCCCCGCTCTACTTGCAATTCTTCTGCTGCAGCCTCCCAGACAGCTGGGATTTACAGGCCTGTGTCACCATGCCCAGTGGCCGCCATCTTCCTTTTGTGGTCCTGTCTTCAGCAGTGACCCTGGAGGCTCCTTGCTTCCAGAGACAGCAGGACATCTCATCATGCACATTTCTCCCCCAGCCTTCAAGTCAGCCATCTCTCCAAGATGTCCTAGTTCCCTTCAGTGAGAAAGGCACTTGGAAATCATAATTCAGACCCTAGGCATGTCTAAGGACTTCCTACAAGATGTTTTGGGTCCTCTGTGCTGTTCTGGACCTCATGGACAAGTCAGGCCAGGGAGATGGGTCAGGAGGCTTGTATAGTGGCCCAAGTGAGAGCTTGAATTTGATCTTAGACAAAGCGCTTAGCACAATGCTGGAAACATTGTGCTGAACACAAATGCTGGCGCTCTCGCTGTGCACTTCACTTAGAATCGTTCACTTCAACCGCACCCAAACAATGAGAAAAGCCACCCTTATCATCCTCATCGTCCCTTTTGTGCAGCTCTGAGGGTTGGACCTCAGTAGTGCTGAGCCACAGCCCTAGCCTTTTTATCATTTTATTTTGAGACAGGGTCAAAGAAGTTGCCCTGGCTAGCTTCAACCTTGTGACCCTTCTGCCTTAGCCTCCCAAGGAGCTGGGATTACAGGCACACGCCACTTTTCCTGACTTTATCCTCCCCATTGTGCAAGTAAGAGGACCTCAGAGAGGTTCAGACTCAGAGACTCAGAGAGGTGAAGAAATTTATTGAGGGTCACTTAGAAATGAGAAAGAACTCTTCGTAGACCCCACACTCTGAACAGTACACTATGTTGCTCGTAGTATTGTTAGTTTCAAAATAAAATACGACTGATCCATCAATAAAGCTTACACTTCATCAGTTGTAATCCTTCATCAGGATTCTAGTGGGCTCCTAAAGTGCCGGCCATCTTTCAGACCCTCTCTCCTGCACCTGGAGACTTCTGCCTCGCTACATGTTAGCAAGGTGAAGTAGCCCTCAGGGCTGTTACTGACATCCTTTGTCTGTATGACTCATTCTCATTCTTTAGTGCTTATAGGAGGCTTGTGAGGGTAGCATGACTCAACTGAAAAGCTAGCCAAGTGTGGTAGTGCACACTTGTAATTCCAGCACTCTCAGAGGCTGAGGCAGGAGGATCACAAGTTTAAGCCCAGCCTGGGCAACTTGGTTACTTAGAAAGACCTTGTCTCAAAAAGGAAACAAAAAAGTTTTTAAAAAATGTTTTTAAAGGGCTGAGGATATAGCTCAGCGTAAAAAGACCAGAGATCAGTCCCTAGTTCAAAAAACAGAAGCAAAAAAAATCTCACCAAAAAAGACTAGAAAAGCTATAGTTCAAAGTTACAAACTCATAACCAACACTGGACATTTTCCTGGATAGTGGGCTTGCCAAAACCTGACATTGCCTAGATTCTGGATCTGGAGTTGATGTTGCTTTAATATCTGTAATGGGAAGAATGTTTTATAGGAAGGTAAATTTCCCTTGGGGCTCAGTTGATTCCCACCAACATTGGCATCAAGATCTCCAGAGCTGGAGGAAAGTCCTGGACTGGCTTGAAGCAGAGCAGCTGTCCTTAGGGGGGAAGGCACAGGCTCATGGGGCGCAGCTGGCTGGGCCTCTGGTGGGGATCTGTGTAGGACTCGGCAGTCTCTCGGTGCTCCCTGGGAGAAAACAATGAGGAGATTTAGAAAATAAAGACAGGAGATAAAAGCCAGGGTCAAGTGGAGTGGCCTCTTACCTGATGGGCAAGAGGACTGAACAGCCACAGTAGGGGCGTTAATTTACGCCCTTGCAAAGGTAGTATCATGAAAGGCAATGTGGCCTAGCGACTAATGACTGACATTGCCCAGGCAGGATGTTTTTCTCAAGACTGAGGTAGCTTGACTGCTTGAAGCACTCTGGCTCTGTCCTTCCTTCACATGCATGACCAATTTCCAGCTCCAGCCACTCCCAGCAGACCTGTGTGGCATGGACAGGCTCACCCGTGTATGTGTAAAAGGCCTTTTCTAGACGCTCTGGGCTTTCTCAGTCCACCTTCTGCCAAGCACTCCACTGCCGGGCAGACTGGATTGTGCAGTGGTCCCTCCCCAAGACCAGCATGGGTAGAGGCCCCTAGCCAGCATGACCAGGGCCAGTTGGTGGAAAAGGTACCCACCACATGACAGTTGACATCATAGCTGGCATCATCGTGAAGTGTTTCAGAAAAAGCCTTGGTCTGAGCCAGTGGTGTGATCCCACCACTTGTGGTACCTGAAGCAGGAAGATCACAAAGTTGATGCCAATCTGAGCTATGTAGCAAGATCCTGTCTCAAAAACCAGAAAAGCGGAAAGAGAAAGAGTCTTGGTCTCCAAGGCCAGCTGGTAGTACCTTGAGTAAAAATGTACGTGAGAAGACTACTCCAGTCACGCTCTTGGGTGGCAGGTCCATTTATGCAAGGCTAAGAACTTAGTCCATACGAGCTCACCCCAAAGGGCTGATTGGGCTTGGTACTATTCTTATCCCCATTGCACAGTGGGGAAACTAAATGCGTTGGTTACTTTCTTGTTGCTGGGACACAATACCTGACACCCACTACTTAAAGAAGGAAAAGTGTCTTTGGCTCACAGCGGGTAGAGGTTCGCAGTCCATGGCCAGCTCCAGGGCAGGGCGGCATGGCAGGAGAGGCTTGCTTATGGCGCGGCTGTGAAGCAGAGGGGCGGGCTGAGGGAGGAGAGAAGAAGATACACCCTTGCAGGCCACGCCCCCAGTGACTTACGTCCTCCAACCAGGCTTCACCTCCAAGTCACGTTTGGGTATAAAGTAAGAGTAGACTAATCCACTGGGGGAGCATCATGCCGCCATTATCAGACCGCCTCCCCAAAGCCCCACCTCTGAGTGCGTGAGGCTCTGGGGGCGCTTCCATATAGAAACCATAACTCTAAGGCTCATGTTACCTCCCTGCCCGTGTTCGCACAGCTTGTAGGTGAGGGAGCCGTGATTGTAATACAGACAGCTGGATCCTGGTGTCTCGGCTGCTATTGTGTGCTGTAGCTCTGTAAGCCCCAAGGAGGAGGAATGCCCAGCACGCTCTGCTGCCCCATCCCCTGCTACTTTTCAGCTCCAGGCTGATGGTCTGGTTTGGTTCCTGGAGAGCACAGGCTCCATCCTGCCAGTCAGGCACCGTGCTGCTGAGTTGTATCCCCGGCCCCGCCATCCCGCTTCAGGCTTTTGTGCATCCCGCTCTGCCTGGCCTCCTCCCAGCACCTGAACCTGGCCATCACACTCTGTTCCTTTGCCTTCCACTCCAATGCAGCACCCACCTCCCCCAGCCATGGGCCCCTTCTGTGCCGTGGGCCTCTCCTTTCTCCTGATGGTGCCTGCATGCTCATCTGTGATGCTGTTTGCTTACCAGTGAGATCATGAATCCAGAAAGCATCCTGCCTGAAGTCTCTTAACATGGGTGCCGAATGCCCATTGCTAGGGTGGGCAGAGCCAGCCTGCAAACCCCACATACTGTTGTGTGCCCTTGGGTCTGATGTCACTGAACTCTCATGACACAGATGCTGTCCTTGCCCTCACTCATGTGCACATGAAACTGAGGAGTGAGAGGGCATATAACTTGCTCAGGGCTTACCCAGGGTGATGTGCACGCAGGTCAGTTTTCAGGGCCTCTGGCCCAGCAAGCCCCTGAGAGTGGGAGCACAGCCAGCCTCTCCAGTACCTGAGCCTGAAGGCAGGTGAGGGTTAAGCCAGGACCTTCACGAGTAGCCGAAGGCAGTGGGTGACAGATAAGGACAAGAGCAGGAGAGCCCATCCAAGTCCCTCCCTCATGGCCTGATGCAGCACACCACCAGCCTCCTGCTGAAAGGTGACACTCTGGCTCCCTTTGTCACTCTGTGGGTGCCTCTCAAGACTCGGGAGAATGGAGCTTGTGGCCCTGTCCTCAGTGACAACAGTAAGTGGTGGTGGGAGCGAGCCCAGGCACTCAGCTGGGTGGGCGAAGTCTGAGGGCAGAGGGGATTGTGGCCCCTGCCATGCTGCCCCTGTGTCCCGCAGGGACCTCGCCCAGCATGGATGTGTGCGTTGGTGTGGGCGCGGAGGGGCAGAAACAAAAGCCTGACCCGCTGCTCCCTTTGCCACTGTTGCCTGGCCACTCACCAGCACCTGTTGGACTGATCGCTTTTCTGACCTCATCACGAGAGGCCCCCAGTGCTCTGGCACCAGGCAGCTGTTGTTGGGTCCAACTGGCAAGAAATAAAAATAGGGCTCGAGGCGCAGCTCAGTGGTAGGGCGCTTGCCTAGCATGGGTGAAACCCTGGGTTTGACCCTTGACGAAAAAGAAAAAAAAAAATAGCTTGGTTGGTATTAGCTTTTCAGGTCAGCTGGATTATTTCAGCGAAGGGCAACAGCTTGGTGCGTTGGCTCCACAGAGATTCGTTGGGAGGACTTTTCTGGCCTTACTCTTCGTGATTCACACCAGCTGAGCAGCTGAGCAGTGCCCACATCTGGCGCTGCTAGTTTCCATGTTGATCTGGTGCTCTGTCTTGTTTTCTGTGATACTGAAGATTGAGCCCAGGACATTTTCACTGAGCTACATCCCCAGCCCTTTTCACTGTTTATTTTGAGACAGAGTTGGGCTGTCACTAAGTTGCTTAGACTGGGCTTGAACTGGCGATCTTTCTGTCTCAGCCTCCCAGAGAGAGGGCTGGAAATCCAGGTGTAGCCACCACATCAAGGCTGCTGCTCCCTCTTTAAGGTACACAAGCAGGTGTCCTTCTGATTTCCAAATTGTATCTCAGTGCTTATAACACTCTCTGCCTCATGGAGTTTATTGCTATCCATTTTCAGTAGATGGGGGAAAATGCGGGAGTTGAGCCAAGGATTTGAACCGGGGAAAGTGACTGAGTTTCTCTGAGCCTCCGTTTACCAAATATAAAATGAAAGTAAATAACGGCTGTAACAATAATAATACTGGTCAAGTTGTTCTGGGGATTGGAGGGAGGTGGTGGTGTGGCGTCTGAGAAGCTTGAAGGCACTCAACATAACTTGATGGCTTTCGGGTGTATAAATGCCCTGGGGGTCTAGATGGCATAGGAAGAGCAGTGGGAGAGCAGTAAATGGGGCTGACTCAAAGGCTGTTGCAAAGTTATTCAGGCTTTGCAACATGGGCAGCATTCTCGGGAAATCTTGGGTTTCTGGAAGAACGGATGGCTGGTTGGGTCTCTGGAGAGGAGGACAGTGCTGTGCTTTAAACCATGTGTCTCCCAGTGGTTCGTGTGTTGGAGGCTCAGCCCTCAGTGCTGCGATGTGGAGAAGCAGTGGAACCTTTGAGAGATGGGACCTAGTTTGTCTGGCCTTGAGGACTGAGTGAGTTCTTGGGAGAATAGATTGTTGTGAAAAGAGCGAGCATAGCCCCTGAATCCCTCCGGCTCCTGTCTTGATATCTGACCACTCCCTCCTACTCAGGCTTCCCCCCTGATGGCAGCTGCCACACTGTGATGGAGCCAGAAGGCCCTCCCCAGAGCCAAGCAGTGGCTGGCACTGGGTTCTTGGATTTCCAGAACTCTGAGCTAAATAAGCCTCTTTTCTATATAAAGTACCCACCATCAGATAACATAAAGCAGATTAACACAGAAATAGGCAGGTGGTGCATGGGGAGAGGGCCTGCATGGATGCGCAGGTGGTTAGACGCAAGCCTGTAGCACAGTTTTGCTTTGATCCTGCTCTTTTCTCAGCATGATATAACTTAAAATTTATTTTTTTGTCTGGGACGGAGGAATGCCCAGCTTATCGGTTATATGTCCTGGCTATTCTTTAGTTCTGGCAATTTGAAATGTACACATTTAAGATTTGCCTATAAAATGGGTCATTTTTGTAGAAGAGACTCTCCTTGGTGCTGTCCTTCAGAGCGACATTCCCTTAATGTTCCTGAACACAGGTACAGATTTGAGGCCCTAAAATAAAAATTCGAGCTTGGGTCATGCTGTTGGTTGGTGTGCAGTGTGTGTACATGTATTTATTCATTCATTTAGCACACAGTTATTGAGCGCCTGTTGTATGCCAAGAACCAGCCTGGGTACAAGGATGTAGATATTAATGCCTCCAAGGGTCACCCAGTTGGTAAGGGAAGATGGAGAAAGTGAGCACCCACTTCCACATTGTACTGCGCATGTTGTCACGATGGAGATCTGTGCCCACTGGCTACCTTGATGGCCAGCACAGAGCCCAAGAGGGCAGGCTGCAGGACACATGAGAAGGGCATGGCCACTTCACAGAAGCCAGGGCTACAAGGACCCTCACACCCTGTCTGTCACATCCTCCTGCCTGGGGTAGATGTACAGTCTGAACCTTTGTGACCTCCAGAGAGGTGGTTTTGCAGCATTTTTGGCAATGCCATTTGCCTGCCAATAACCTCCCAATCCTTCTTGAAGGCATGGGTGAGCCTGCATTTTCAGGATCCTGACCATTCTTGGTAACAGTCTGAAATTTTTTTCTTCCAGATGTCTTACCAGTATTATGGTATAAAATAACCGTATTGTTACAGTAAATGTAAACAGACACTTCCCACTCACCATTTAGAAGCAAGAAGGAGGCGTAAGTGTTAAGAACAATGGTGATTTTGTCTCCCACAAGATATTTGTCAAAATCTGGAGACATTTTTGTTTGTCACAACTGAATGGGGCAGATACTACTGGCATTGAATGAGCAAAGGCCAGGAATATAGTTCAGCATACTATAATGCACAGACGGTCCCAAGACACAAATAATTCCCTATCCGGAAATGTCAGTAATGCCAAGATTTGAGAAAACCTGGAGTAGGAACAAGCTTGATCATCAGAAAGAAACCCATAATGTTGCTGGGTATTTGTTTAATTATTTATTCCATTATTTTGGGATATCTCTAAGGGTGAGATTGCTAGATCTTACATAACAGTCTTCTCCTCTTCTTCCACCTTCTCCTTCCCATCTTCCTTGGTGCTGAGGATCAAACCCAGGGCCTTGTACTGAGCTACCGCCCCAGTGTTTTTTAAATTTTTATAATTTTGAGACAGGGTCTCACTAAGTAACTAGGTTGGCCAGGCTGGGCTCAAGCTTGCAATCTTCCTGCCTCAGCCAACCAGAGTGCTGGGATATAGGCATGCGCCAACACGCCTGGCTCTATTTGCTGTTTTTTAAGAAACCACCCCAAAATATTTCCATAGTAGCTCTATTATTTTAAGATTCCACCAGAAATCAGCAAGCGTTCCAACTTCTAGAGATTTTTGTGTTTTTGTGTTTTATAGTACTAGGGATTGAACCCTGGCACCTTCACATTGAGCTACATCCCCACCCAGCTATTTTGTTTTGTTTTGTTTTGTTACTTGTTCATTTTTGAGACAGGGTGTTGCTCAGTCACTTGCTCAGGCCGGGTCCAATCTTGCTGTCACTGGCTTCAGTTTTCTAGAGTGCTGGGGTTATAAGTATGCCAATGTCTACACATTCTCACCAACACTTGTTACTTAATTTTTTGTTATAAATATGTCAGATTTTTATCACTATAAGGAAATGCCTGATGCAATCACTTTATAAAGAGAGAGGGTTATTTTGGCTTCCATACCTGGAAGTCCAAGATAAAGTGTCTCCATTAGAGTCTGTTTGTTTCTTTGTTTTGGTTTTTGTTTGTTTGTTCTAAGATGCTGGAAATTGGATCCCCGGCCTTGTACATGCTAGGTAAGTGCTGTACTGCGCTACATCCCTAGTTCACCTTGGGCCCCTGACAACACAGCACATAATGGGAGGAACACGTGGTGGAGTAAACCACTCACGTCATGAACCAGGAAATAGAGCAAGAGGGCAGACAGACGAGGGCCCCACAGTTGCCTGGGGCCTATAGACCTCTTAGTAGGCTCTACTTCCCAACAGCACTGCCCTGGGGGCCCAGCCTTTAACCCATGAACCTGTGGGGGACACTCTCAAACCACTGCACCGCTTGTGCTCTCCCCCTTCCTTGCAACCCCACCCCTCTTTTTTTTTGGATTATATCCATCCTAGTTGATGTGTCATTTTTTTTAAAAACTGGGACTTGAACTCAGGACCTTGCACTTACCAGGCAGGCGCTGTGCCTCTGAGCTATATTCCCAGCCCTGATGTGTGATTTTGGTTTCGGTTTGAATTTATAACTAAAGATGTTGAATATCTTTTCTTGTGTTTATTGAATATTTGTGTATCTCTTTGAGAAATATTTATTCAAGTCTTTTGCCCATTTTCAAAGTACATTGGTGGTGGTTTTGTTGTTGAGTTTTAGTCCGGACACTGGACCCTTATCGGAAACATGGTTTACAAATATCTCTCTCATTCTTTAGATTATCTTTCAGTATTTTAATGGTATCCTTTGATTCACAGAATTTTTGTTTTGGTAAAGTCCCCTTTATTTTTTTTTCTTGTGTTGCTAGTGCTTTTAGTGTAATATTTAAGAATCTATTGTTAAACCCAAAGTCATGAAGATTTACTCCTATGTTTTTCTTCTCAGAATTTTATGATCTTTAGCTCTAATATTTAGATTTTTGGTCCATCTTGAATTAAGTATTATATATCATATGAAAGAGAACCCAATCTTAGTCTTCTGTATGTGAAAATGTATTTATCCCAATACCACATGTTGGAGACTATTCGTTATGTATTGAGTGGTCTTGATAATATTGGCAAAAATAAACTCAGTCAATACAGGGGTTTAGATTTGTATTTTAATCTATTCCATTATTCTAACCTTATGGCAGTGCTGTAGCTTTATTTACTATAGCTCTGTAGTAAATTTTGAAATCGAGAAATGTGAGCCTCTGTTTTTAAAATTGTTTTGGCTACTTGGGGCTCTTTGCCATGCAGTAGGAATCTGTGTATTTCTTTGGATAGCACAAACAAATATTGAGCAATACTGAGTCTTCCAATCCATAAATGTAATATGTCTTTCCACTTCGGTCTTCTCTAATTTTTTTTTTTTTTGGTCTTTTTGAGACAGGATTTCCCTATGCAGTTCAGGCTGACCTTGAGCTCACTTGGTAGCCCAGGTTGGCCTCAAACTCACAACAATCCTCCTGCCTCAGCCTCCTGAGTTCTGGGATTACAGGCATGTGCCACCGCGCCCGGCAGTCTTCTCTAATTTGTATAGTTAGTGTTTTGTAGTTTTCACTATATGGATCTTCCACCTCCTTAGTTAAATGCATTGCCAGGTGTTTTATTCTTTTGTGTACTATTTGTTAATGGAATCATGCTTTTATTCTTTCTTTTTGCTGACATTAGAAGGGATAGATCAGGCTATGCAGTTTTTATTGTTATTTAATGCAGCACAATTTTTTGTCTGTTTTTGAGACAAGGTCTTGCTATGCAGTTCAGGCTGACCTTGAATTCACTATGCAGCTGAGGCTGGCCTTGAATTCATAGCAGTCTTCCTGCCTCAGCCTTCTGAGTGCCAGGATTATAGGCATCTACCACCATGGCCAGCTATAGTACATTTATTTATTTATTTATTTACTTATTATTATTTTTTTTTTGTGGTACCAGGGATCACACTCAGGACCTTGTGCTTGCCAGGCAGGCGCTTATGCCACTGAGCTATATCCCCAGCCTCTTATAATATATTTAAAGTTAGGGAAATTCCACTTGTTTGCTTTTTTTAATTTTTATTTTTGTTAGTATGTCGTTGCAGTGCTGAATTGTTTTCTTTTCTTCCTTTTCAGATTGCTAATTGCTTAGCTTTACAAATACAACTGATTTGTGCATGTTGATGCCTTATATCCTCCAACTCACTCGGTTATGTCTAGGAATGTGTTGTGAGAACTCTTTGGGATTTCCTGTGTATCAGAGATTACATATTCTGTGAATAGAGATGATTTTATCTCTTCCTGTGCAATTTGGATGGCTTTTGTCTTTTCTTCTTGTCTAACTGCTCGCTTTCGAACTTTTAGCGCGGTGTTGAATAGCAATGGTTAGGGTGTGTGTCCTAGTCTTAGCTCTGCTCTCAGGAGATCGATCTACTGTCTTTCACCATTGAGTGTGTTAGCTGTTCTTTATTCTGTTCACATGGTGTGTTGTGTTGATGTTGAACCACCTCTGACTTACTTTTCTATAAAAAGAAAAATGATGGCCTTTAAAGAATCAAGCCTCCTCACCTTGTGTATAACTTAAAAAATACCCTTGTCAACGTTTCAAGAGTTTTGTTGCCAAGAGTGTTCTTGAGAACTTTGCCACTTCCCTTCAGGACATTGGGTTGAAATTGTGTAAAAAGAAAACTACTTACATATCAAATTGATCTGCTTGAGCTTTGTAGTCCTGATTTTTTAATACTTCTGGCATGTAATTGTGGCAAATTGCTTCATTTATTTACTCATTTTTGTAGCACTTGGGTCAAAATGGCTAGGCAAGTGTTCTACCATTGAGCTACCTCCACAGCCTGCAAAATTGATTCAGAAATTATTGAAGTATGTTCAGGTCCCTTTTGTGAAAAACAGTGTCTCCTTCAAATAGCAATTGTGTACTCATTAATAGAGCATGGTTAGTGTCTTGGTTACTTTTCTCTCATTGCTGAGACAAAATACCCAATGCCCAAAGTGAAGGAAGGAAAGGTTTATTTAGCTTACAGTTTGTGGAGGTTTTAGTCCATACTTGGCTGGCTCAGAGGCAGAGTGGCACACGGCAGGGGGCAAATATTCATGGCAGCAGAACACAGCAAAAACAACAAGAACAGATTTCCAGGAAGATGGCGAGCAGGTAAGCAGCAGAGAAAGATCCTTCTGGAGGATCGCCACCCAGACACTGGAATATAGCAACATGAGAGAGACAAGAGGGAGAGAACTGGGCCCCCCGGACCTATAAAGGATCTGAAATGAGAATTGAAGCCCTCAGAAAGAGCAAACAAGAGCTCTCCTGGAGGAAAAACTCAGAGAGATGCCATGGCTCAGTTAGAGGAAGAGAAGGAGAAGGAGGCGGCCACCACTTGATACACACCCTCAGCCCGCTCCCTAATTCTGGTACTTGCAGCTTCAGCTTCAGAGGCCTGTGCTCATGGGAGCCTCCCAACTCAGCCAGGGGAGAGCAGAGTTTTGAGAGCTGGGCCAAAGCCAGAGTGGAGAAGGCGCAGCCTGGAAAAGAGGCAGCAGCAGATGGGAGGTATTGTCCAACCCAGTGAGGATGAAAAGTTACAACTGCCATTAAAGCAGCATGCTCACTCTGCAGGGACCTTTCTAATCAGCACCCTGAGGCAAAGGTGGAGTCAAAGCAAACAGTATACAGCCCACCACACCCAGCTCTATGCCTGCCCCGAGGCTGTGGTCCCCTACCTCTCCACTGTGTGAACAACTACCAGCAGAGAGCAGCAGAGAACAGCAGCAGTGACCCCAGGACCACAGCAATTCCCAGGGATCCAGCCAAAGAAAAAATGGGAACTGGAGCACAACAGTAAGAGAGAGCTACAGATGGAGGTGGATCACACGGCCCCATGCCCCATGCGCAGTTACAGGAAGAGAAGGAGAAGGAGGGAGCCACCACAACAAGCAGGAAGCATGAGCTGAGTTACCAGGCTTCAGCTCCCGCTCTGAACTCCCTCTGTGAGCACCTCACCTTGAGTCTTGGTAACCCACATGCTCAACACGTGTTCCCAACAGAAACAGGATGAGTCCACAGGCTTCAGCACTCACCCTACACTACTAATATGAGCACCAAGAGGGACTTCACACTGCTTGCATATGTGAACCTCATATGAACCCATAGTGACAAATTACACAAAAAGCAGCAGTAGAGTCTAAGAGACAACATACTCTACACAGAATACCCAAGAAAATTCTCCAGTTCCCTCCTAGAACTAATAACTAAACTTAGCACACACCCTGGACTACCTCAGCCAGCACAGGCGGGGAAGACCTTGTGCCACTTGTGCCCAGCATCGTATGTGTGCCCAATGCTGTAAGGGACAGGGAGCGGCAGCCCTGGAGATTGATTAGGCTGGGACCCTGGGAGCACCTCACTGGGTCAGGGCCCAGAGGTCTGCAGGAGTGACCCTGTGGTCTCCACTGGGCCTATGGGAGCACCTCATAGGGGCAGGGCGGAGCCTGGAGGTCCTCAGGGTTGTGAGTGGGCCCTGAGAAGCACCTCGTTGGGGTGGAACCCAGCAGTCTGTGGGGGCAAACCCACAGACTGGTTTGGGTCCCCGGGAGCGCCTCACTGGGGCGGAGCCTGGTGGTCCTCGGGGTGACCCTGAGGACTTGACTGGGCCCCTGGGAGCACCTTGTTGGAGCAGAACCTGGTGGTCTGCAGGAGCAACCCTACAGACTGGTTTGGGTCCCCAGGAGCACCTTGCTGGGGTGGAGCCCGCAGTGCTTGGGGGTGACCCTGAGAACTTGACTGGGCGCCCGGTAGCTCCTTGTTTGGGCAGAATCCGGCGGTCTGTGGGGGCGGTACCCCGTGAACTGGTCTGGGTCCCCAGGAGTGCCTCATTGAGATGGAGCCCAGTGGTCCTCAGGGTGGACCCACAGACTGGGATGGACCCCCAAGGGCCTTGAGGGCTTATCAATCCGGTATGATCATAGTGTATTTGGTTCCCTGCATATGTACTGTCTTTGAGGATGGGTGCTTTTCCACCTAGTGTCATAGTAATGTTTGAGTGCACCTATGTTTGTTACAGCATAATTTGAAGCAGCCATGTGCCTTCCCAATGTGAGAGCCTGAGGGAGTAAATAAACCAAAAAGTACAGTTACTGTCAGAGGGAAGATGATTGATTGGGTGGGAGAGCAATGGAGATGAGGGTGGATAAAACTGTATGATTAATCAAAAGTGCCATGATTTGCATAACTGAGTAACAATAGTGAAGACATCAGTTTGTAATACAGCATCCATTTTAATTACCCAATATCTGCTCTATAATTCTGTGTTTACTTTATCATTTATGTATTATACTGATTTATAACCAAGAAATGCAAAGAGAACACTATGTAATACAACAGCCATTGTCAATCCCCTGCTATCTTCTGTGTAATTGTGTATTTCCTTCATTGTTTTTGAGATAACTGAGTAACAAATGTGAAGATGATATTATGTAAAACAGCATTCATTGTCAACACCTACTATCTTCCTTATAATTTGTGTATTTCCTTATAGTTCTTGTGTTATTTGAGTTCATATTCTTTTATCTTAAAAAAAAAAAAAACGAGAGCAAAAGGGAGGAATGGTGGCAGCAGCCTCTTTCCTTCTCTTACATTGTAAACCACCTACCCCACTCAGGGAGTGTGTAGCTCTCACATAATCTCCATGCCCTTCTCTTCCACAGGCTCAAGATGTATACAAAGTAAGCACCCTGGCTTCCTGCTGAGTCACTCAGCCAAACCTCTAGACTCCCCACGTTGAAACAATGTATCAACCATAACAAGCCACCCCTTGTCAACTTGGCAATCAGACATATTTCTTTAAATCAGTTTCCAGATACAAAGACATTATATTACATTAGAACCATAACACTTTCCCCACTAAAGACTCATGTGCATCCTTGTATGCAAAAGGCATTTAGTCCATCTGTAAGAGTTGCCAAAGTCCTAACAGTTTCAGCATTGCTGAAAAGTCCGAGGCCCAAGTCTCCTCCCAGATCTAAGGCAAACTCCTTAGTTACAAGCCCCCCTGCACAAATGAAAAGTTAAACACTTCCAACATTCAATGGCACAAAATAAACATTACTATTCCAAAAGGCATCAACAGGAGAATATAGAGCATTGGGACCAAAGCAAGTCCAAAATCCAGCAGGGCTAACAATGTGTCCTGTAATTCCACATCCACCATCTGAAGCAACTTGTGGCACATTATGAGCTCCAGAGGGCTTGGCTGAGTCCACCCCATGATCCTTTGGTGGTTACAGCCTCCATGGCTTCTCTCTTGGGCCCATTTGGCTCCCTCTTTGTAGCCTTCCTCAGATGATGCATGGTCCTGGCTTTTCTAAACTTCTGAGGTCTCCCGTGCACCTTTTGCTTTGCACTCACAGCCTCACATATTGCCCTCTCAGAGGCTCACTGCCTGGCCACCCAGGCCTTCTGAAATCTGGATGGAAGCATCTTTAACCTCAGAACTCTTGCATTCTCCATGCACGTAAAGCCAGGGCTACGTGGATGATACCAAGGTCTGTTGCCACCTGGAGCAGTCGCCAAGCTTTTCTCTCTCTTGGCCATAGGGGTCGAGTGCCTGGATTGCTGGGCACTCTGAATCCAATTCTGAGGAACAAATTTTCTATGCTGCCTCCATTCTGGAACCAGGTATGGCTGCCGCCATTCTGGAACATGGCATGCTCAGGCTTTCTCCTCAAGGCAAAGTCTTTCGTCTTTGCAGGTGTGAGACTGCAGAAGATGGAGACTTGCTGTTTCTGGTGATACTCTCAGGCTATTTCTTGTTTCTATTTTCTTGTTTCTCTTCAGCAATCAGGATCTCCTCAACTCCACCTTTGCAATCCACAGCTTTACTGGAGTTTCCTTTCCGGACAAACTCACAACATTTTAAATCATCCTGTTGGGCTCTTTGCTCTTGATTCTCAATATAAACCTGGTTAAAAGCCCCCAACAATAGCCATGCCACTTCCCCAACATTTGACTGCCTTGAAATTTCTTTTGCCAGATTAATCAGTCCATCGCCATCCTAAATCTCAGTCTTGGGCAGTCTCTGGATATGAGCAAAATACAGACAAACTTTCTGCCAAGCCATAACACATATCATCTGTAGTCCAACAACCACTGCAGTCCTTCTTCCAAACAGAAACCTCCCAAACATGGTCTTTACCAGCAGGATTTCTATCAGCCTTCTTGTGTTCTGAGCTCTGACCGAGAATCTCCCATGCAGAATAGCTGAAGGCATTCCATCTCTACTCTTTCTGGCGACATCTCTGAACCTTTCCAAACTCTTCCCACAAGCCATTTCCAAAGGTTCATGAACCACAGGGTCTGGTATAGTCACAGCAATGGCCCCACTCCTGGTACCAAATTCTGTCTTGGTTACTTTTCTCTTGTTGCTGAGACAAAATACCCAATGCCCAAAGTGAAGAAAGGAAAGTTTTATTTAGCTTACAGTTTGTGGAGGTTTTAGTCCATACTTGGCTGGCTCAGAGGCAGAATGGCACATGGCAGGGGGTAAATGTTCATGGCAGCAGAACACAGCAAACACAACAAGAGCAAAAGGGAGGAATGGCAGCAAGCAGACTCTTTTCTTCCCTTACACTGTAAACCCGCTATCCCCACCCAGGGGATTTGTAGCACTCATAATCTCCATGCCCTCCTCTTCCACAGGCTCAGGGTGTATACAAAGTAAGCACCCTCTAGACTCCCCAAGTTGACACAATGTATCAACCATAACAGTTAGTCTAATAAGAAAAGGCCTGGCTTAGAAGTCAGAGTATCTGCCTGGGGCCACAGTGTGGCAATATTGTCCAGTCTCAGATCTCAGAAGCTAAAGATCAGATGTGATCAGTACTTGGCTAGGAGAAATCAGACTATCTGAATCAGTTCATTCCATACATACTTACAAGCCCTCATAGTGTTCTAAACTCTGGAGCAGACCCCCTGCCCAAACAAGCCTATCTTTTTGAACTTCACCTCAGTGGTAAGCACACCTAAGCCAGGTATACTGGAGCGTATAGCAGGGTGCCCTTCCTGCTTCCAGGGCGGAGATGATGACTTTGATAATAATACAGTGGTGACGATAGTGCTGATTAGGAGGAAGACGGCAGAAACCATCATACCTTTCTATTTATAAAGTAGAATATGGTATTTCTTTGGTATCCTCAGCACATTGTTTTCAGGAACCTACATGGATGCCAGATTCTTACATAAGATGGCGTGTTTGTCTCTAAACTATACAAATCTTCCCATATACTTGAGATCCTCTCTAGATTACTTATAGTCCCTAATGCAACAGCGATGCTATGTAAACAGCTGTTATGCCCTATTATGTAGAGAAAAGGTCTGTATATGTTCAGTATACATACAATCCCCACCTCAAATATTTTTGATTCATGGCTAGTTGAATCACAAATATGGAACCCACAGATACAGAGGTCCAACTGTACTGTTGAGTCTTTAGCAGCAGCATTATCAAGATGTAATTTGCATACCACTCCTGGAAAGACACAGTGTTTTTCATTGTGTTCAGAGAGTTGTGGACCCATCACCACAACCAGCTTTAGAACATTTTCATCACCCTAAACACAAACCCTTGATCTTTTAGCCATTGTAACTTTCCCATTACCTTCATCCTCCCCAGCAACCACTAATCTTTCTGTCTCTATGGATTTCTGAACAGTTCACGTACACGGGACATACAGTCTATGATCTTTCATGATGAGCTTCTTCACTTAACATAAATGTTTTCAAATTTCACCCACAGTATAGCTTGGATCAGTGCTTCATTCTTTGCTATCACCTAATATCCCATTATATGGAGATATTGTATTCTGTTTATATATTCATTAATTAATAGGCATTTGGGTTGTTTTTCCTTTGTGGTGTGTGCATAACACTGCTAGACTGCAGTCCTTTACTGTGTATTATCTCATTCATTATCTCCCACATGCATGTTCATGACTTACACAGAACATGTGTCAGTATTTTTAGTAGTATTGAACTGTACACTATTTTAGTCTGTTTCATGACAGAATACCTGAGACTGGGTAATTTATAAAAAAACAGATTTATTTTTTTAAGTTACAGGAGACTGAGTGGTCTAAAATCAAAGTTTCTGTGTCTAGCAAGGTCCATCTTACTGCATCATCCCATGGCAGCAGGGCAAGAGAGCACTTGGAAGAGAGCAAGAGGAGTCTGAGATTATTTTATGAAACTCCACCCTCAAGATAACAAACCCACTCCCACAATAACAGCGTTTGCCCCGTCCTTGTCACCTTACTGCCTCTTAGAGAGCCCACACTCTTGACACTATGGCATTGGGAAGTAAACTCCTAGCACACAAACTTTGGAAGACACCCTCATGCCACTATATGTGCCCAAATTAGAGTCAGCAAACAGATCCTCGAGGGCTGTTAAACATACCCAAGGCCACAAAGCACGCTGTGGATGGAGCTGGGCGGAGAAGCCCATTTCTATTCTCTGGCCTGTGCATAGAACTCCAACTACTTCTCACACTTCTAATGCCTTTAGGAGCAAAAGAACAATTACGTGAACCTTAAAATGTCTCTTTTTTCTCTTTACAGATTTCCTGAATGGTCTTTCTTCTTTTTCTATCTTGCCTAATTTTCTCCTGCCTAACCTGGTTAAAAGTCTGGGGGAAAATGACGGAGTCCAAGGCAGTGACCAACAGTAACGTAGAAGTGAGCTTTGGTGCGGACCAGGAGACCTCCCGAGCCTCAGACAGTTTCGAAGAGCCTTTGCAAATGAATGGCGGCCAAAACAGCTCTCTTCCAGATACTCCTAACCAGGCAGAGCCAGCCTCCCACAAAGACCCCAGGCATTCCTGCCCACAGAGAAACTCCCTGCCATCCGCACACCAGAAGCCCCCAAGAAACCCTGTTTCTTTCAGTGACACATGGCCTTCCGCAGAACGTCAAACCAATGGGACAGGTGTCCAAGGCCCAGAGGCCCCAGGTACCAACTGCCTGTCCTCTCCAGCCAGGCCCCAGAGCCAGCAAGGCTCACCCCTCTCCAGAGAGAGTGAGAGGCAGGCGCACATAAAAAGGCAGATGATGACCGGCTTCATTGTGGGCTCCTTTGATGACAACTCCTCTGACGAAGATCCTGGTGCTGGCTTGTTTCGAGAATCTTCCCGGAAAGGCAGCCGGTCCAGCTTGGGCAACCTGTCCGCAGAGGCAGCTCTGATTTCAGGGGACCCTGACATCCACACTGCGACTATGAGGTAACATGCCCTTTCTCCTCACAGTGTTGGGTGTAGAGTGGGGTGAGGCTCACACCCTTCCCCTAAGTCAAGCTGTCGTCTGATGACAACCCTTCAAGATTGCTGTGCCAAAGTGCAGATGACATGTGCCTCCCTTCTTTGCTTCCTTTCTTCCCGCCTTTTAGCATCATTCATTGTGCACCTAATAGCTGTTCAGGACCCCGTGCCAGGAAACTGGCTTTCTAGGAGAGCTCAGTCCAGCTGGGGAAAGTGACCCTGCATGTAACAAGTTGCAATTTAGGCCAAAGAGCCACTGGTGATCCTGGGAGCCTGGAAAGAGAAATGGTTCTCCCTGCCTCCTAAAAAGACCTTCATTCATTCATTCAGTCAGTCACTCACTCACTTGTTTATTTCAGCAGAAAATTAGCAACTGAAAATACCAAGCTGCCTCCCACTGATACCTAAAAAGCAGAAACTCCCATCCTATACCCCTCTCCACAAACTTGATCACTGGGAATCAGTGTCAGGAGGCTCCTGACAAGTGAACTATGCAGGGGCACAGTTGGTAGTTTCATTTTTATTTGTTTTGTTATCAACCTTCCTTTCCTATACCCCAAATTACAATGGAACTGAGCAGTCTCAGGCAGAAAACTTAGAAATACAGGAGCACAGAGAAATAAGAGCCATTAACTGAACAGCTTTGCTGGCCAGAGAGACCTCTCGATCCCATATTCCTTCATTCCATTCTGTTTTTCTCCCCTGGGGTGAAATCTTACTGGCTTTTCTTTTAAGCATCTCCTGTCCTTTGTCTGACAAAACGAGAAAAAAAATCTGAATGAGGTCTGCCATATATGTCCATATTCGCAGTGAGTTTAATTTTAACCCTGATGCTTGAAAGAGACAGAAAAAGGGAGGAGGGGGAGGAGGAGAAGGAGCAGGAGGAAGAGAGGAGGAGAGGAAGAAGAAGGAGAAGGAGAAAGAGGAG
>PVLD010025308.1:0-23919 GCA_004027595.1 Dinomys branickii | reverse complement strand
AATCCGCCCAAACGAAGGAGACAGAGCTTTCCATTTCTGGGCATTAACGGAGGCTGGAGCCTGGGACTGAGAGTGGGGGCCAAGGAGGGGCAGGTTCCGGGCTTGTCCATCTCCGTCGTTACCCCCTGAGGGGTACAGCCAATCCTATTAGCACGTGTATTTAATAATTTCCTGAACAGGGAGCTCAGCTCGTCGCCTTCGGCACACGTACCTCAGTCCTGAGTACTCGTTAACCTGGTGTCCTCTCCTGGGTCTGCCTGGGGAGGGTGAAGGAAGGAGCTGAAGGGGTCCCCGGGGGGGGCTGCTGTGGGGGGGCCCGCCCCCAGCCCCACAACCTCACGCTGTTCTCTGTGCCCCAGCACCAGCCGAGTTCGTGCAGCACCCGCAGTCCATCTCCAGGCCGGCAGGGACCACGGCCATGTTCACCTGCCAGGCGCAGGGGGAGCCACCGCCCCACGTCACATGGCTGAAGAACGGGGAGGTGCTGGGGCCCGGAGGCCATGTGAGACTCAAGAATAACAACAGGTAGTGTGTCCTGCGTGCTGGGTGAGACCCCGGGGACCTGGGACAAGAGCTCTGTAGATTGTGCCTCCCGCCAGAGCAGAGGACTGAACACGGAGGAGGATAGAGGTGTGGATTCTTTGCTGTTCTTTTAGATGGTCTCACTGTGCAGTTCAGGCTGCCTTGAATTCACTACGTAGCCCAGGCTGGCCTTGAACTTGCAGTGATCCTCCTGCCTCAGCCTCCTGAGAGATGGGATGACAGGCGTGTGCTGCCACACCAGGCTGGAGATGCAGATTTGAACCCCAAGCCTGCCCCTTGCTGGCAGGACTCATGTGTCATGTGTATTCTAGAGAGACTCTGGGGCATGCAGGGCTCTGAGACCCTGAATTCTCTTCCCTGCAGCACGCTGACCATTTTGGGCATCGGCCCCGAGGATGAGGCCATCTACCAGTGTGTGGCAGAGAACAGTGCGGGCTCGTCCCAGGCCAGCGCCAGGCTGACCGTGCTGTGGGCCGAGGGGCTCCCCGGGCCCCCCCGCAACGTGCGGGCCGCCTCTGTGTCATCCACCGAGGTCCAAGTGTCCTGGAGCGAGCCCCTGGTCAACACCAAGGAGATCATAGGCTACGTCCTGCACATCAGGAGGGCTGCCGGTGGGTCGGCGATCCCGCCCCTTCTCTGCCCTGCACCTGGCTGCCCTTGCATCGTCACCAGTGCTGGCAAGACTCCCTCATGTCCCTTACACTCCCCTGCCCCACCCTTTGCCTGGCCAGATCCTCCGGAGCTGGAGTATCAGGAAGCAGTCAGCAAGAGCACCTTTCAGCACCTGGTGAGCGACCTGGAGCCCTCCACGGCCTACAGCTTCTATATTAAGGCCTACACACCAAGGGGGGCCAGCTCAGCTTCCATCCCCACCCTGGCCAGCACCCTGGGTGAAGGTGAGACTGGGATATCAGAATAGGACCCCAGGCACATGTTAGGTTATGCACTGCACAAGGGGCCTGACCCTGAGACTAAACAGGGGCTGGATCCACTTGTGGGAAGGGGCACTCTTGTAATGCATGGGAAAATACCGTGTGGGCAAATGCACGCCCAGGGCCCTGTCAGGCTCTGGGGGTCCAGGCAGGAGGTGGAAAGGCCGAACTTTGAGTACTCACCCTTTGACCTCTTTTTCACCCCAAGCTCCTGCCCCACCCCTGCTTTCTGTGCGGATCCTGGGCAGCTCCTCCCTGCAGCTGCTGTGGGAACCCTGGCCCCGGCTGGCCCAGCACGAGGGCGGCTTCAAACTGTTCTACCGCCAAGTGGGCAAGGCCTCCTTCACTGGCCCCATCCTGCTGCCTGGAACCGCCTCCTCCTACAACCTGAGCCGGCTTGGTGAGGGGGCTCCCTGGGGCAGGGTGCAGGGAGTGCCGGGGGGGCGGGCAGGGTGGAGGGTCACTCAGCGCCACCCGTTTTCCCAGACCCCAGTGCTGTGTACGAGGTGAAGCTGCTTGCCTACAACCAGCATGGCGATGGCAATGCCACGGTCCGCTTTGTGTCTCTGCGGGGAGCGTCAGACAGGATAGGTGAGGGTCAAGGCTGGCACCTGGGAAGGGTGGGGCCGAGGGCTCCGAAGCAGGTAGGGTAGAAGGGGGCTCTCTTCTGTAAAGCAGAGATAATAATACCTACTCTGTAAAGGTACAGCAAGGCTGAAGCAGTCCGTATGAAGTGCTATTCTGTAAGCACAGCCCTCGGGAGGCTGAAGCAGGAGGATTGCCAAGTTTGGGGCTGACAGAAAAAGTGCTATTGCCTGTACTGGGCACAGAGTTAGTAAAAAGAACAGAAAAGTTCAGGCCAGGGTCACAGAGGCAAAGTCGCAGTGTCCAGAGAAGAAGGACTCCTCAAAGGCTGGATGTCTGGGGGGCGCTTCAAGCCCAACCTGCCCTTCCTCTCCCCCCAGCCCTGAGCCCGCCCTGTGACTGCCGGAAGGAGGAAGCTGCCAACCAGACGTCTACCACGGGCATCGTCATTGGCATCCACATCGGGGTCACCTGCATCATCTTCTGTGTGCTCTTTCTCCTGTTCGGCCAGAGGGGCAGGTGGGTCCTGGGCTGGGGAGGGGGTGGCTGGGGGGCGGAGGTGGCTTCAGAGAAGGGGCCTGGGGCTGGCCCTGTCCTCCGGCCCTGCCCCCCAAGTCTTTCTCTCCCCATAGGGTCCTCCTGTGTAAGGATGTGGAAAATCAGCTCTCACCTCCCCAGGGTCCCCAGGGCCAGAGGGACCCTGGTGTCCTGGCCCCGAATGGCGTGGCCCGGGGGGAACGGGGCCAGCTGAGCCAAGAGGAGAAGCATGTGGACTCCAAGGAACTGGAGCAGCTGTGTCCCCCAGCAGGAGCGGCAGGGTGGCCGAGCCCCAGGTCCACTGTGAGTGTCCACACCTCTAGCCTCGTCCCCTTCCTGCTCCACCATCATGGTGACCACAGCCTTGGTCACCAGCCTTAGCCAGACTCTAGATCTGCTCAGGTCACAAAACCCAAGCCATGCGGGGAAGCCCTGAGGCTCTGAGCCTGGGTGGGATGCGGCTGAGACTGGCCCTCTTCATGTGACACCTGTGCGACTGGCCCTGTCCCTGCAGGACCCCACAGGCCCTGCTGTGTGTGAGGAGACCCAGCTGTCCATGCAGCCGCTTCAAGGGTTCAGCCTTCTGGACAGGAGGACACCAGAGGCCAAGGCCCCCTGCGTGGACCCCACGGTTGCACCACCGCCCCAGGACATAGGCCACTGTCTCCTCAGTGAAGGACAGGCTGCCCAGCCAGCTCGCTCGGGACAGTAGCCAGTGTTTGGCCAGCTCTGGAGGCGGGGAGTGTCCCCATTCTCAGGTCACAGGCAAGATTTCTCCTGTCATGACGGTCCTAGGGGTGGCCCTGCATTTGTGTCCTGACTAAAGGAGAGGGCCCCCTCCAGGAGATGGAGGGGTTCCTGCAGGAACTGGGCTGATGGCTCCTCGCTGCTGCCTGGCACCCATGTGACTTGGAACCGAACTGAAGTTTTCCTTTAAAAATCAAAACTGAAAAAGAGAAAGAAGAGAAAGGAAGGTGAATTAGACTCCAAAAATTTGCCCCTGCTGCGCCAGGCCCGACGTGGCCCCCTGGCCGACTTCGTTTTCTCAGGATTGATTTTGCTGTGTTGGCTCTCAGCACCTACCTCAGCCGGAATGAATGTCCTCGGGGAGGGACGGCACCCCCGGCCCTGCCCCTCAGAGCCGAATGCACGCCTACCTCAAGCCCCTCCGTGGGCTTCCCTCCCGCCCCCATTGTTGTCCAGAGTTTAAGAAAAAAAGAAAAAAGAAAATAAAAAAGCGAGTCCCCACGTCCAGGTGTGAAAGAAACCGTCTACCTCAAGGCCCGACCTCTGCGGCCATGCTGGCACTGGACCTTCTTCCTGGCCCTCGTCCTTCTCGTCCTCCTCCTCCACTGCCGCAACCCCCCAAGAGAGGAGGCAGAGTGACCCAGGGGGCCAGAAATAAAGATGGAATCAGTCAGAGAGAAAATGTGAAAGAAGCCAAAAATGAGAGGAAACTTGTTCCTCGAAGTCTGAATTGTCCCAAACTAGCCACCTCCCAGGCCCGCTGCCTGTGTGCCATCTCCTGCCACCTGTCCACTCCCGTGTGACCCTCTCAGCGAGCCCACCCTCCACCGGGCTCCCTACGGCCCGCCCCCGAGGCTGGGACATCACCCTGTCTGTGCCTCCCGTCCTGCAGATGCAGGACCTGGGCCTGGCCTGGCCCCCAGAATGTACTATGTATGGGAGAGCAGCATGCGTGTTCCTGGCAGAGGCGCTCAGGCCTCTGTGTCGTGGGTTGCGGTCAGCCTGGCCGGCCCGCTGGACAGTGGCACCACCGCTGTCAGCAGATGTGGCCAGGAGCTATTTTTATATGAGGTGTGTTTGAGGGTCATGTTCCTGTGAGTTTTTGTTTCCTTTTTTTGTTGTGTTGTTCTTTGAACTACTTAGGTAAAAAAGAAGGAAGGAAAAAATAAAAAAAAAGAAACAAATACCTATTTTTGGTTACGCTCAGAACATTTTTTAAAATAGCAGAAAGTAATCTTTTTTTTTAAAGAAAACAAAAAGATAAGTGTATTTCTTAAGAATGAGATTAGAACATTAAGTTCTGACACCACCCCTCACCACCACTACCACCCCCGAAGCCCTCTAGGGACACCCCTCCCTGAACTTTAGTTAATTAGCTGAGGAAAGTAGAATTTGTGGTGTTTTCCTAGAACACTAGAGTTGTGTCCGTGTGGACTCCAGAAGGGCAGTCCCTCCCTTCTCCCGAGTGACGGTGGCCCCTCAGTCCTGGCTCCTACTGCTTTGAGAGATGGGGCTGGGGCCCACCTGGCCTGTCTTGGGTTTTGTCACACTCTCCTCATTTTGACTGAATAAAAGTCCTGTTGCCAAAGTGAACCTCGGGTGTTCTCGTGGCTTTGTCAGGTCCTGGGGCGGGGGCACTGGGCAGACGAGACCTTCATGGGCCAGAGCCTGAGATGGTGCCGTGAGCTGTCTTCACACACAGGGGCAAGTCATGAGCCCTTGAGCACCTCGCCGGGTAGCTGTGCTAGTGACCATCATCTCAGTCAGAGATGTGACATCAGGAAGAGGGAAGGGAAGGCCCCAAGTCTCCCCCAGCCAGGCAGGGGCAAGCTCTAGGCTGGTGGCCAGGCCCGGCCACCATCCTGTTCTCCTGTGAGGAATTCAAGTCTCCACAGTCACGCAGACAAGTAATAAGCCCTCCCAGCTGCCTCAGGGACTGTGTGCCTCTCACGAGTTGCCTCTGAGGAAGGACTCTTTTATCTTAAAAGTAAGGAAATAGGCTCTGACTGGATGGCCCTCTTCAGGGCCCGCAGCCAGGCCTTTCGCTCCTCCATGGTCCTCTGGGTCCGGCTCCTGAAGCCAGGGGTCAGGGTGCTGAGGGTCACCACAGGCTGAGGAAGCCTTGGCTTGGTGGCAGCCATATTGACAACGAGCTGGAGGTCCCAGCTGAGCTCTGGCCTAGCCAGGGAGTTGGGCAGCTGCTGTGGGATGGAAGGTCAAGGCTCACTGTGCAGGGGATGGCTTGGGAGGCGGGAGCTCAGGAGAGGGGGACTCCCGAGGGCGGGTGGGGGGCTGGGAAGCGGGGCTGGAGAGAGGGCGGGATCCTGACTGGGGAGGAGCAGCCATGGGAGCTCGCCCTGTGCCCCTCCCTCACAGAATGGGGCCCTTTGGAGCCCCCTGGGGAACCTGACAAGAGTCAGGGGCAGAGAGAGGACCTTCCTTGCTGAGGGACACGGCTTGCCTGTCAGTCACCCTACGCCATATGCCACCACCACGATGCCGAAGCTAGCCCTGGCTATTGCTCAGAAGTGCCCACAGCCCGGCCTGACCCTGCCAGCTGACCCTGTTTCTCCTCACGCCAGAGCCCCTTTCTCTGGATCTCACACCTGCTCCGGGGGCTGCCTCCCCACCACATGTGCATGGTGCCCTGGGTGGCCCTGGTCCTGCATCTGTCCCCTGGCCTTGAAGTCTGGCTCCAGCTCTCTCTTAGCAACTGCTGAATGAAGGCCTGTGGCAAGGGAGGGGGTGCTGGCACCCGCTACAAAGGAAAAGCCCTCGAGTCCAATCCCAGGCAGGGCTGGTTTTGTCTTGGGTAAAACCACGGAGTTTTACTGCAGAATCTGGTGGGCATGACTCCCGTGGCCACCAAGGCCCCGGCCAGTGTGGCTGACTGGGTGTGGAAACTGAGGCCCAGAGAAAGCAAAGGACAGTGAAGTCTGCCCCCCATCCCCAGCAGGGGGTCACCTTCTATGGGGCGGGAGGGGGTGTCCGTAACACCAGCTGGTGGCTCTGATGGCCACATGCTTTCAGGATGTGCCACCTGGGTGCAAGCCCAGAGCTCATGGCTGTTCCAAGTGTGAAGCGTGGCTCTGGCCCACGGTGTGGACACCACAGCCCAGCTAGGAGCAGTGGGGGGCTTGAACCCCTGGCCCTGACATTCCCATCAGGTAACCATGAGCAGATAATTTCACTGCTTTAGGCCCCAATTTCCCCATCTGTAAAAAAGGAATAAGATGCGCCTTCTTCACAGGGTTGCTGGCCCAGCCTGCTTCTTCACGGAAATTGATAAGGTGGTCTTCAAATGTGCATGAAATCTGACTTCAAACAGGTAAAACAACCTTGAGAAGCGAGTACAGAGCTGAAGGACTAACTTGTCCTGATTTTCACACTTACTACAAAGCTACAGTAATTAAAACAGTGTGACTCTGGCACAAGGACAGACATATATAACAATCAAATAGCACTGAGAGTGTCACATTGGTGGACATTTTTATTTATGAGGTGCCAAGCCATTCAACAGAGAAACAATTCTTTTCAGCAAATGGTGCTAGGACAATTGGATTTTGTGTGTGTGGGGGGGTACCAGGAATGAAACACAAGATCTTGTGCTTGCCAGGCAGGTACTGCGCCGCTGAGATATATCCCCAGTCCTCAGCACAACTGGAGAGTCACACTCACAGAAGAGAATTTTTTTTTTTTTTTTTTTTTTTTCACGTCAGACGGATAATGTGCCGACGTCGTAACAAGGTTTAAGGGAGGCACATCTCATGCAAATAGCATGAACACCCAATCATCACGCTCATAAACCGAAGGATCACAGAAGAGAATTTAGACCCCTACCTCACACCATATATTAAAAAGTTTGTTCTGGGGGTGTGGCTCACGTGCCCGCCAAGCATGCATGAGGCCCTGGGTTTTATCCTTTGCTCAGCCAATGACTTGGTAAAATGTCCCAAAGATCCAGTGGTCTTTTCTCTAGTATAGTGTTTTTGAAAAAGGGTCTCACGCTTCAGTTCAGCCTGGCTTTGAATTCACTGTGTAGCCCAGACTGGCCTTGTACTCTTAGCTACCTTCCTGCCTCAGCCTCCCACATGCTGGGATTGCAGGTGAGCAGCAAGGCAGAAGGCAGATCCACTGGAATAGGCAGGGAATGTGTGGGAGGGCAAAGTGTGCCCTAAATTGGGGTGGGGAAGAGCTCGGATGAAGAAGAAACTGAGCTGGAAGGGCCCCTGGCCTGGTCCTAGCAGCAGCCTGGGAGTGCTGTGCCCCAGGGACAGAGGCTGTGACTGGAGGGGTTTGCTGCCACCCTGTGGAGACAGGAAGGATTACAGCCGTGGAGATGGAGGCCTGGTTCCCGCACGTCGGGTTAAAGGAAGCGATTAGGTTCTGTTGAGCCCCAAGCATAAGAGCAGCAACCCTCGGGTTCGCAGATTGGAACATAAATAACCACGACCTGTCCAAGTGCTCAGATCAGCTCCAGCCACAAGCCAGGGGACAGAGAAAACGTGATCCCCACCCGGTGGATTAAGGCTGCTGTGAAGGCGGGGAGGGGAGAGGTCAGCCTGGGCAGGGGCCCACACTGAGGAAGCAGTCACTGTATGTGGAACGAATGACTACTGGATTTGGGGGTCCGAGGAAAGCTTTCTGTGGCTTTGCGGGGAGAAAGGAGTCACGGGGTGGAGCTGGGCTTTCTGGGGGAGGAGGGGGACCCCCGGGGGCCTCCTCCTCTTCCCCCCCTCTTCACCTTCCTCTTGTAGGGCCCTAGGGACCAAATCCAGGGTCTTCACACTGAGCTACATCCCCAGCCCTTGTTATTTTTTAGAAACAGCGTCTCATTAAGTCACTAAATTGCCACCTGTGATCTTCCTGGTTCAGCCTCCCCGAGTGCTGAGATTACAGGTGTGCGCCAACACAACCGGCTCAAGGAGCCCTTCTGTGCCACTGGTCGTGGTGATGTCTCTGCTATTCTTGCCTGTGCTTTTTCGTCACCTCCAAAACACAGATGAATCTTCGAACGACCTTATAGCGGGCAGGGCTAGAGCTACTGTGACCCCACCCCACCTTTGGTGGATGCAGAAACCAAGGTTCCTCCTTGTCCTAAGCCGTCTGGTGATTTGTATCCGGGTGCAGAGGAGAAGGGGAATCGGGCAGGGTGTTGAAATTAGTGTCAGCCCACTCAGGGGCCCAAGGGACATTTTTGCAGCTGAGATCCCCAGGTTAAAGGACGCACGTGTGCAAGACATTAGCAACAGCAGGCAGCACAGCACAGAGCAGAGCCCAAGAACCACCTGCGTCTTTACTGTATAATTCTTATACAGATTGTCATCTCGTATTTACATTCTTATATAGTGCGTAACCAGTGCATGTGTGTTTACCTGTGCTAAGTCATGGTGACATGACCGTGTCCCACTGTGCTCCTGCTCTAGACAAGCAGGGTCACATCCTCAGGTGGCCATAGATGTGCCTGAGCTTTGAAGCAGTCTGAGTGGCTCCCCACACTCGTTAAAATGGAAGTTCTCCGTTTGAAGGGTCAGGAAAGACCCAGGAATGTCAGACACTCCCCTCCAGTAGTGACCTGAAATGTGGATGGATCAGGAACCCACCATGGCTCCCCCCTTCCCCTGGGGCAGAGCTGTGCTGTTAGCCTGGTGGTTGCAGTGTCCTTCCCAAGAGTGCTGTCCAGTGCTTAGGAGCAGGGCTCAGCTTTGTCAGCCCGGCTGTGTGACCAGGTCACGGTGACTTCAGGACATCCCTCGACTTGTGTCTTTGTGGCCTCCCCAGAAGCTGTGGATGGGGCTTCTGCGAGCAGAAAACAGGTTCGTGGATGTGAAGTGCTCAGGCCCGGGGCCTGTTGCTGCTGCTTCTCAGGACTTCATTCCACACACCTGTCCTCAGGGCCCTGCCCCAGGCTTCTCCTGAGTCCCCGGGGATTCCTTGCACCTACAATCTTCCCACAAGCACCCTAGCCCTCAGATCCTTTCAAACACCACAGTCTCCGCCTGCTGTCCTCCTAGACCCCCTCAAGTAGGACCCTCCTTCTGTGTTGGCCTCTGCACCTTGCTTGTCTGACTGCCCTGAACTGCCAATGAAGTGCACAAGGTCTTTATTTATTACCAGATGGTGCTGCCACAAAGTAGCAATAAATTCTCCATTAACGCAAGTGAAGAGAGCTAGAAAGAGGGAAGGAGAAAGAAAAGAGGAAAGGGAGAGAAGAGAAACGGACGAGGTGGTGCATGTCTGTAATCCCCAGCTACCCAGGAGGCTGAGGCAGGAGGGTCTTCAGTTTAAGCCTAGCATGGGCACTTTAGTGCGATCCTGACTCAAAATAAGTTTGTGGGATTTTTCTTTTTTTTGTCTGTTTGAGACAGGGTCTCGCTATGCAGTTCAGGCTGGACTTGAGCTCACTCACTTTGTAGTCCAGATTGGTCTCAAACTTGCAACGATCCTCCTGCCTCAGCCTGCTGAGTGCAGGAATTACAGGCATGTGCCACCACGCCTGGCTTCAAAATAAGTTTTCAAGGCCTGGGGATGTAGTTCAGTGGTAGAGCTTATAACATGCTTATAACGTGAACCTCTGCGTTCAATCCCCAGTAAACCCCCAAAAGAAATAGAGATGAAGAATGACTTAAGATAAACTTGCTCTAAATGGTGTGGTGGTACATTCTGGTAACACCAGCACTTGGGAGGCTGAGGCAGCAGGATCCCCACAAGCCTGGGCTACATAGTGAGTTCAGCCCTGCCTGAGCTACATAGAGAAACCCTGTCTCAAAACAAAACAAAAAAAAAAACTAAAACAAAGATAAACCTGCTCTAGCAGTATGCAAGACCTGGATTCAATCCCCAGCTCCAAAAAAGAAAAGCGCTCTTCCAGCATCTTTTTCCCCTCCCTAACAACTTCTGGGAAGTAGACGCGGGAACAAGGGAACTTAACTGGTATTTTGCGACTCTTTCTGGGTTGTTTTCATCCTTGACCTCGGGCCTGAGCCACGCTGAAACTTGAGTATAGCTCTGGGCCCGTCGTTTGCCACTCTGAAGCACAACGACCTCACTTAAGTCACCGGCTTGTTAAGAGGCTCAAATGAGAAAAATAACCGAGAATTCCTCAGCACATGGTGCATGCTAAGCACCCAATGCATGTAGCCATTATGAGGGCGGCGGTTGTGTGAGTGTAAGAATTCCAGACATGTACGACACAGGACTGTACCTGGCCGCTGCAGGAAGGGCTCCTCCGGCCTGGAGAGATGCCTACTGTCCTGAGCCTACAGGGCCAGCGGTCACCTGGAGGTCACAAAGTTTTCTCCTGTCCCCTCCCCACAAGGTACACAGTAAGGACTCCTGATTGCCTGATTAAAGGCAGGGGATGCACAATTAATTTCAATTTTCAACCCCAAGCCCTTCTCCTACCTCCTCCTTCCTTTCAAAAAGATTCGCACACCTTCCCAGTGACACACTGAACCAACATGGAATTTTCCAGTGGGTTCTGTAGCCTTTGAAGTGATCAGCCCAGACTATTGATTTATTTCCAACTAACCTCTCTCTTTGAACCCAGAAAGGTCAAGGTTAATTATATAATAAAACAGACTGTGCCCAGCTGCCCCAGTGAGGGGTGCAGGGAGCCCCCTGGACCTTTCTGAGCCGACGCGTCATGGATCAGATTTCTGATCCCTTCCCCGAGTCTTTCCCTTCATCAGGGCCCATTAAAAAGAAGAGGAGAAAAAACCCGAGCCCTCATTTCCTCCCTGAAAGATAAATTTTAATTTGCTGGAAACCAATAAAGAGGATCTAAGCCAGGCTGCCCCCTCTGGCTGGAAAATCTTGCCAGGAGCCCCTGTCCTGGAGCTGGTGAGGACCAGGGCTGAGGCGAGGGAGGGGAGCCAAGGGCTGAGACCCCTGAGCTCACCTTTCCCATGAAGCAGAAGGCCCCAGAGAAGCCCTGCTGCTGCCACCATGGTCGGGTCTCCACAGAGCCCTTCCTGCTGGCCACAGACCTCTCGGTCCTCAGCTGCCCCACAGGAGGGTTGCTCTCATCACCCCCACAGGCGCTGAGTCACACCAAAACCCAGTGCCAGGTACCACAGATAGGAGGTGGAAAGGTCAGTTTTGAAACCCAAGCTGTTTTTCTGCTTGCAAAATGTGTTTTCAGGGGGTGTGGTGACAGATACCTGTAATCCCAGCACTCTGGGAGGCTGAGGCGGATGGATCCTAAGTGCAACCCCAGCCTGGGTAACTTGAGTGACTTTTTGAGACCCTGTCTCAAAATAAGAAATAAAATAAAGGGCCGAGGTTGCAGCTCAGTACAAAGACCTTGGCTTCAACCCCAGTTACAAAAAAGTGGGAGTCCTTTCTCACATGCACCCCTCCAAGGAAAGAACTCCCTAACTGCTCTAGTTCAGATCTGGATCGATTGTTCCCAAAGGCTCACATGTTAAAAGATGTGGTCCCAGGCCTCTGGTGCGATTGGGAGGGGATGGAACCTTTAAGAGGCGGAGCCTTGTGGGAGGAAGTGATGTCTTTGGGTGTGGTCTATATCGGGATGCACCCCCTCAGCTTCCTGACCACCATGAGGTGAGCAGCTTTTTCCCATGTTTCTGCAGTGCTGGAGGCTGCCGCCATGGACCAAAGCAAAGGGACTGAATCGCCAGGAGGTGAAACCTCAGAAACTGTGCTAAAGTAAACCTTTCTTTTAAGCTAATTATTCCAGGCATCAGTAGTGCCTTAGCTCGTGTGCCCAGACGACCCACGGTGCACTGCCCATCCTGGTTCCCTGACCTCAGACCCAGCCCTGTCTTCCCCATGTTCTCCGGCTCCAGCATCCTGACGTTTCAGAAGAGACAGGGCAGAAGCCTGTGGAGTGCACCCAGGCTGAGTTTGTTTCGTGCTTCTTCCTGTGGGGTTTTGTTTTTGCTTCTGTTTGGTTTTTGGAGATGGACACAGTCTTGCTATGTCATTCAGGCTGGCCTTGAACCTACTGTGTAAACCAGGCTGGTCTTAAACTCACAGCGATCATCCTGCCTCAGCCTCCTGCATGCACCACCTCACTGGGTATTTCTAGCACAAACAGTCCAAAAGCAACACTGACCTCTTTGGTGTCCATGACGCCAGCTCATCCTCTCTGGAGCCAGGGCCTGGGATCTTCAGTCCAGAGGTCAGTATTCCTCTCCCTGTCTGGAGGCTGTTAGGATTTGCCACAGAAAGTGTGGTGTCGGGCCGGGGATATAGCTCAGTGGCACAAGCATCTGCCAGGAAGTGTGGTCTCTGGGACTCTGGTGGCAGCCGAAACCCTGGCAGGATGCCTACCTTACCCAGCTCTCTCCCAGGCCTCCCCTAGAAGGGTCTATGTTTTTGTCAAGGCCCAAGGCCTGCATCTGCACCTCTGTGAGGTCTCTGCAACCCCAGGTGGAATCCACTGCGCCTGCTCTGCCCCCGTTGCGTGGCTTGTCCTGAGTGTCAGAGCTCATGTGGTGCTTGGGAGCCCTAGCCCAGGGCCACTGTCCACCCCAGTTTCTCTGTAAATATTTGTTGAGTAAAGCGTAACCCAAGAGAGCCCAGTGTGCCTTGCCGTGATCTCAGTTTCACCTTGGAAAAAAAAGTCCAGCATCCAAAAGCACATGAAGGAGCTGCTGACGTTTTTATGGACTAATCTGGGAGAGGGGCCAGGAGGAGTGAACGTTGTGTGTCATACACGAAAGAGTCCTGGTATTCTCTTTGGAGCCAAGCATGGTGGCACATGCTTGTAATCCCAGTTGCTTGGGAAGCTGAGGCAGGAGGATCTCTTGAGCCCAAGAGTTCCAGACCTTCACCCTCAATTAGTCAACCGATATTTAAACATCCTTTTCCCCGTGATCTCATGGTTCCTCATCTCCCTGCAAATATCTTGTCTTCCGCCCACTCCCCTCCCGGGAGTACCTTTGTCACCGGCTTAGCACACCCTTCAGGCCATCTTGTGATTACAGGTTTCGTATGCCCCCAGATCCATCTGTAGTACACTCAGTAGTGACCTTGATATTTTTAAAATGTTTCTGATTTCCAGCTCTGTAGTGCATATCCCTCCTTATTATGCCCACTCGTGGCGTTTAGGTGTGCTGATTTCTGGGGTCCTGGGGCGCTGGATGTGAATCTCCCAGAGCCCCCCAAACGATCCCAGTGTCTGTACTTCACTCTCCCACTAGCCATCTGCAAGGGGCCTGAGGGGAGTGTGTCTCAGAAGGCCGGCTTCCTTCTTCCCTAAGCCTGCTGGGAAGACCCGCTGGTCTGTGTCTCCAACACTGCTGGTGTCTTTTTGTAGGGCCAGAGCTCTGTAGATGAGAAAACAAAATAGGGGCCTCCTCAGGTCTTCTAGTCAGTCCTGACCAGAAGGTGTTAAAAAACAAACTTCACTAGGCAGGTTCCCCTGGCAGGCAAGTCTAAGACAGGAGCAGAAAAAGAGAACAGAAAACCCACATAAAGAAAGGCACCACGTGGCCTTGGGACTTGTACCAGGAGACCAGAGGAAGAGGTGACAGGGCACGGAGAGAAAGCCAGGGGCATAAACAGCAGGCTGCCCCCTCTCTGGTAAAATGCAGGGGCAGCAAGGCGGGCTAGCTTTAAGGCAGTGTGTGCTCACACCTGTGCCCCACCACTACCCTTACGTACACGCATGCTCACTCCAGGGTCCCTGTAGTATCCACTCGAGGGGTGCTGCAGAGTGCAGCAGATGGCCACACGCCCCCCCCACTGATTCCAAGCTAACAAGGCACAGCTAGCTGCCCACTCCAAGGGCAGGGCCTTAAAAAGGTGCGTCAAGGACAAGTCAACAGACAGGCAGACAGAAGCTGCACATAGACCACCAGAAGAAATGAGAGGTGCCTGGAAGCTAGTCAGGCCATGGCAAGTTCCACCTGGGGGAGAGGGAGTCACTCGCAACCCCCCACATACACACCGCAGGAGCCGAGAACCAAAAATACCCTACCCCGATTCTTTCTTATCAGGGTAGCTGTCTGTCTGCGCTTTTCTCCCTCCTTGCCCTGTTATGGTTTGTGTCTGGGTGGCCCCCCAAATCCTCATGCATCATGGGGCGGGCTTCTAGGTTTTGACTGATCTGTAGTCCAATGCTGGGATTGTGGGTGTGAGTGCTAGACCTTCCCCTGGGGCAGGCAGTTTGCACACAGTGTAAGGGAGGGAAGAGGCTGCTTGCTGCTGCTCCCTCCTTTTCCTCTTGCTGCTTTTGCTCTTTTCCACGGGGGCGTGAACAGCTGCCCTCTGCCATGTGCCACCCTGCCTTGGAGCCAGCTGAGTATGGACTGAAACCCCCACAGACTGTGAGCTAAGTAAACCTTTCCTTCCTTCATTTTGGGTGTTAGACATTTTGTCTCACCAAATGAGAGAAAAGTAACTAAGAAACCTGCTTTACAAATAAAGCATCTTCCTTTCATTAAACTTTGTTCCTCTAATTTATTATTGGGTTGAGTCCAGGGCCTGGTGGGCTGCTCAGACAACAGAGCAGTGGTGCTCGTCTCCCAGATGTGACATCTTCCCACTGTCGTCTCTTGGTCCTTCTCTGCTTTCTGCACGCGTGGCCTCTCCCTGGGGCTCTCACCCCCACCAAGCCTGCCACCCTTTCCTTGGGCTTGCAGCAGGTCGGGCACCGGCGCAGGAGCTTACACGGTCAGCCAGGAGGGTCTGCTTAAGTCATCAGTGTCACAATGACTTCCACATTTCCCATCTTGTAGATGTATTTTCTACTCAAACAAATTAAGTTCTAAAAACTTTTAAATTGCTGCGTGTGGTGGTGCATGCCACAATCCCAGCACTCAGGGGACTGAGGAAGGAGGCTGGGAGTTCGAGGCCAGCCTGGGCTACATAGTTCAAGACCAGCCTGAATTACATGAGACCCTGTCTCAAAAAAAAAGAGAAAAAAGGCTTATTTTTCCCTATTCCCGTGGCTATCTTCTTTTTTTTTTTTTTTTTTTGGCAGTACTGGGGATTGAACTCAGGACCCTGCGCTTGCTAGGCAGACGCTTATTCCACTGAGCTATATCCCCAGCCCCCTTCTGTGGCTATCTTCATAGAGAGTCTATTTTCCCTTTTGTTTGGCTTCAGCCCCGGTGCCCGATGTCTATGCTGTGAAATGGTCTCCCCGCAACAGCACAGCTGCATTGCAGGCACCCAGCACTCTCATGCGCAGACACCATTGCCACTGTGCCCCCTTCACATGGCCTGACTGAGGCACGGAGAAGTCAAGCCCCTTGCAAGGTCACACACCGGGGAAGTGGACAAGCTGGGAGCAGTCGGGTGGTGTGTGCGTGACCGGCATGATCCTCGTCCCACGCCGCCTTTTGGCATCCATGTGGACCGTCATTCCCCCATGGGCTGCACAGAGCTGTCCTGTGAAGCACCTGAGTCTCTACCGACTCTTATGACGGGGAGGGACACCCCAGGCTCTGGATGGGAAGACCAAGGCTCTGGGAAGAGCAGGGATCACAGTGTGACACCTCAAGAACAGATGGGGAGGGAAGGAAATTCCACCTCCGCAACTGAACCTGCCCACAAGACTCCATGGTCTTGGCCTGCCCAGCATCAGGCCAGCTTCTTAATGAAGAAGGGAAAAGGGCGCCCCTGCCCCGCCTCAGCTGCAGTCCGCCCCTGTTTGCTGTTTCCCTCATCCCCCACGCTGCTCTCTCCTGGACATTCAGGCGTCTGTTCATCCTTTCAGCCTTTCTTGATCTGGGGTGGTGCCAGTCTTGGTGGCGGATGGTGGAGACCCAGGTGTGCAGTATAGACCCCTTCACAGAGGCCAGTACTGAGCCAGGCCTGTCGCCTGCCTGCTGCTGCCCACCTGTCCATCTTGCTGTTGCACTCCACCCCCCGTTGGTAACAAGTGCTCTTTGTTCCTCCCTGCCTCTGTCTCTGGTATCTGTGGCACATAGTGGGGAATGATTAAGGTTTGTGTGGAGGAGGCTGAGGCAGGAAGATCCCAAGTTCAAGCAAGCCTGGGCAACTTAGCGAGATCTTGCCTCAAATAAAAAGGTCTGAGGATGCAGCTCAGTGCTAAGGTGCTGGGTTCCATCCCCAGTACTGCAAAACAAAAATTCATGCATGCACATGTGGGTGTATGTGTTCATGTGAGTGTATGTGCAGGTATGCTATGCTTATGTACACGTGTACATGCATACGCACATGGGTATGCCCACATGTAAATGCATATGTGAATGTGTGGGACTGAGTACAGGCTGAGGTGTGTGTGTCTGCCTGCATTTGTCTGCAAGTATGTGCATGGATGTTCACATGTGTGCATGAGTGTGTGCCCACGCTGTCCCTGGCCCCCTCGGCATCACTTTACAGTTTTGCTCTGGACCAGTGCTGAGTCTTTCATCCACACAGGAAGCAGTATCTCAGCCAGGTTGGTGGGATCAGCCTGTCTCAGCCTCCCAACTGAAGGCAGGGCAGCTCTTAACACAGACTGTGCTGTCTGGTTTGTTCACACTCTTACCTCCTCTGCTCGCCTGAACTCAGAGTTTAGCATCATGCAGTATCACAGGCTTCGGGAAAATCTGGCCATTACCTAAGTCACATGACAAATGGGGCATCTTTACCCCTAGAGGGTCCAGGGCTTGGGCCATAAAGATCAAAAGCCAGTTGGTGGCAGTGCAGGATGAGCTGCCCTCAAGCTTACTGTCCCCTGGGCTTCTTATACCTGCTAAAGTAATTTAAAGGAGCAGAGGTTGATTTTTTTTTTTTTTTCTTTTTCTGAGACAGGGTCTCCCTATGTAGTTCATGCTGGTTTGAGCTCACTCTGTAGCTTAGACTGGCCTCAAAATCTCAATGATCCTCCTGCCTCAGCCTCCAGAGTGCTGGGATTACAGGCGTGCACCACCATGGCTGGCTTCAGAGATTGATTTTTGACTCATGGTTTGAGAAGTCTCAGCCCATGGTCATCTATTTAAACAAAACATAAAGGCACAAATCAAAATAATAAAAAACAGACCTGATATTACAATTAAGACTAGAATCCTTAGAAGAGCAAAAAGAGAAGCCATAAATTGGTAGAAGCTAATTCCCCTTTGTAACCAGCATAAATTCTTATTTATTTACTGGTGATTGAGTCCAGGGCCTTCACACTGAGTTATATCCTCAACCCCTCTGCCCTGCTTTTTAAAAGATAGTCTTGTTGACTCTATAAATTGCCCAGGTTGGGTTTAAAGTTGCAATCCTTCTGCCTCAGCCTACCAGAGTCCTAAATTTATAGGTACACCACTATGCTTTTTTTAAGTACTATTTAAATTCTCTAGAGATTAAAAGCTGTGTAAGAAACTCAGAGCTCCAAGATTCACACCCTGAGGGGAGGGGGCAAACTCACAAAGAGAAGAGAAACATGAGTGAGAAAAAAATTGTAAGAAAATTCCACTCATGAGTAATATTTAGGGAAATATATACTGAGGCACCTATAGGGATGCCATTTCAGAACTATCAGATGGACAAAAATTAACTATATACAGCAGCAGCCAGACTTGGTGGCTCATGGTGGTAATCCCAGTTGAGGCTGTAATCCCAGCTGAGGCAGGAGGATCGTTGCAAGTTTGAGATTTATGTAGCCCAACGTAAGTAAACTCAAGGCCGGCCTGAACTGCATGGCGAGACCCCGTCTCATTTAATAAAAAGGGAAACAAAGAACACTACATATAGCAAAGACCACTATACACGGATACTGGTGGACATGTAAATTGTTCTCACTTCGAGATGCAATCATGCTTACTTGCCCTTACATTCCACACTTCAGAGAAAGAGACACCATACTAAGCCCTTTTGTATCTAAAGTCTAGCATAACTAACCCTCTGTTAAAAGCAATATAAAACCTCTATAATAAACACTTAAAAGTACGTGAAACTATATGCACAAAAGCCGAGCTACAAATAGAACTATAATTTCTGTGACTGAAAAAACAACATAAAAATTCTTCAAGATACAAGACAACCAGCTTTTCTGTTCTTGAACAAACATTAATATAGCCTTGTTAATACAAGGCCTCTAAAAATTGGCTTAAGACTCAGAGTTGTTCCTCTCCACGGAAATCTTTAGTAAAAGGCGAAAGATTTATACGATCTGAAGAGAAACCAGAGTATGGTCAGACCCTTATTAACGCATTTCTTGAGTAACAGAATGTACTAGGACACTGATGGTAACTGTTTAATGGCAAGAATATTACACAAGAAAAAAGATTTCAAATGGTTTTGCAACTAAAAGTGTCACTTTTAGAAACCTGCGCCTTAAAAATTGTTTTTAATTTTGCCGATTTAAATTTGTAATGTGCGCAGTGCACTGTGGGTATGCAAATTACGTCCTCCACGCCCTTCGGATTCCGGAAGTGGCTGAGAATTCGCCTGGCGCCTTACGTCACCATTAGGGGGCGAAGCGGAGGACTTGGATGGCTAGCTTCTAAGCGTCGTCCTGGTCAGAAACCCAGGTTTTGATCTGTTTTGGATTTTTGTACGTGTGAGTTTTATTTCTCTATTAAACACTGCGATTACAATGAAGAAGCAAACAGCACACACAGGATGGTTGCAAAATTCAGGCTAGTGTTTACTCCCGTTGGTGGGAGCCGGGGGTGCGAGCGGGGCGGGGCGCCGGGGCTCTGTATAAAAAGTTTGGGTCTCCTTTTTCTTCGGCGCGGAGTGGGCCGCGGGTGGTTTTCTTGTCTGCTGTGCACTCCACTGTGTTTGGACATTCTACATTTTTTCCGTCTACTGTGTGAGAATTCCTGGCAAGTTTTTTTTTTTTTTTAATAATTGGGGTTTCCGCGCTTAGTTTCAGGTTTCCTGCCCCCACCCCCTGCTTTTAGGGATGAAATCCGGTTGTTCCGCTGACCCCCTGCGTATAAATCCTAAATCTTCCTTACTTGTGAAAGGGGACCAGCTCTTTGGATCACTGGTGTAGACTGCTCTCCACCTTATCTGAACTGACCCCCCCCCCACGCACATTGCTGCATCCCTTGCTAGCAAGGCAATCATATTTACATGTAAGCGATTTAGATTTAAGTTCGACGAATACATTATTGGGCACAATGCAAAAGGCATACGATTCACGCCTTTCGAGTACACAGGGCCATGGTTTTTAGTGTATCCACAGAACTGTACAGTCACACATCATAGAACATGCTTGTCACTCCGAAAGATATTCTGTACCCATTTGTGATTAGTTACTTCCGGGTCCCAGCGTCCCAGCCCCAGTCCCCAGCAAGCACTCTAAAGTGCCTGTTCTGGACGTTCTGCGTAAGCGGCAGCGAACCACATGCATGGGGCCTTTTCCTCTGGCTCATTTGACTGGAGATGTTTGCAAGGTTTGTCGCGATCCGCTCGCCTGTTTGCCGTATTTCGTAATGTAGCGGGAAGGGAGAGACCCAGCAGTTGGAGTCTTGCGGTCCTGCGAGGATGGCTGCATCCCACGGGGCGTGGCTAGGGGATAAGCGGACGGGAAGGTGACTTAAACGCTCGGACGGCTCTCTCCCCTGGGACTTGGGGGAGAGAGTGTCCCTGTTTCTGGGTTTTCGGGGGCTTTCGTTTTCTGGCCTTTGCTCTGCTTCACTCTGAAAAGCCCTGGGCGCACCTCACAGATTAGCTCAGGAAGGCAAACTTTTCGTTTTGGCCATCCAGGCCCCACTGTCAGGGAGCTTCCTGGATTTCTGTATCCTGATTGGGAAAGCGAAGTGGGAAGGGCAGAATCTGCACTTTACTTGTTTAGAGTGCGGCCTGCACTTCCATTTCTGCCAATTCCCTTTGCTCCTTCCTCCCCTCTTCTTCCACCTCCTCCTTTTTCTTCTTCGTAGTGCTAAATACTGAGTTAATTCCCAGCTGTTTAACAATTTTTTGGAGTTCTTTTTTGGTGTGTTAGGAATCGAACTCAAGACCTTGTGCTTACCAAGTAAAATTTTTTGTTTTGAGTGTCAGGGTTGTGCTAGGTTGCCTGGGATGGCCTTGAGCTTGAAATCCTCCTGCCTCAGCTTCTAGGTGTGTGTCACCTCACATATTAATATTTGAAACAAAGAATAACCTAGATACCAAATACAGAACATAAAATATTTTTTTGGAATTTTTTGTTGTTTTAAATTTCTGATGGAGGGGCTGGGGATATAGTTAATCGGCACAGTGCCTGCCTGGCAAGTTTGAGGCCCTGAGTTCGATTCACTGTACCAAAAAAAAAAAAAAGGAATTTCTGATGGAAATTGCTTTGACTTTATAAATCAGGAAGGATTTCCCCTCTTTATGATAGTCTTCCAGTCTATGACCTTAATATATTTGTCCATTTATATTTAAAAAAATTTTAACCTCTTTCTATAAAGGTACATAATTAACCTCATAGAGATCACTTTGATGGTTTATGCCAGATATCCTAGCCATATATATGTGTGTGTATATACATGTATATATATGTATACACACACACACACACACACACACACATATATGTGTGTGTTTTAGATGGGGTGTTGCTCTGTAGTTTAGGCTGGCCTTGAACTCACTTTGTAGCCCAAATTGGCCTCCAGCTCCAGGCCTCCTGAGTGCTGGGATTACAGCCATGCACCACTACACCTACTAGGCGTATTTTCTGCTATTATAAATCATAGGTTTAAAATTTTCCAGAAATTGAGGCAGAAAGATGATGAATTCTAGGCCAGCCTGGACTGTAGAAGGAGAATGTTTCTTGAACAAACATTCATAAATTGTTATGATTTGAAAAACTATTTGTCTAAAGACACAATTTGTTTTTGTACTAATAGTCATTTTAATTTTTTTTAATTTACAAATTTTAATTTGTCTCGTATGCAACAACTTTACTGAACTATAGCTTTTGGGGGGGGAATTTCTGGGGATTGAGTCAGGGGCCTGTACACGGAGATATATCTTCGGCCCTTTTAAATTGTTTGTGAGACGGGGTCCTGCTAAACCACTGAGTAGCCCAGGCTGGACCAGAACTTGCAATCTTCCAGCCTAAGCCTCCCAGAGTGCTGGGAGTGATTACCGGTGTGCACCACCTGTATTTATTTATTATTTAAATTTTAATTTTGTCCCTCTGTATTTGCAGTGCATAATGTCTGCGGCCCTTGTGTGCAGTTCCACATACTGAACACATCGTCATTCCTGTCCCCATCCCCTCCCTCCCCTTCTCCGTCCCTTGATCTTCTTCCCATTTGAGAAGGGTCGGTCTTTCTACGTCCTGTTATCTGTCTTTTATTTTGCTCTTTATATTCTGAGTTTATACACAATGAAGCATGTGTCTGTCACAAAGGAAGATAAACTTGTGTCACTTGTAGGGAAATGGGTGCACCTTGAGACCACAACGTTAATGAAATAAATCAGACCCACCAGTTTCAATATCACATTTTGAAAAATATGTTACAGTATTACTTTTTAGAGACAGGGTGTCACTGTGTGGTCCAGGTTGCCCCTGAACTTGAGACCCTCTTGTGTTAGCTTCCTGAGTGCTGGGACCACTGGTAGGTGTTGTCGTACCCGGCTTTAGAGTTTTGTTTTTCCAATCTTGGATCCCGCCACTTTTTCTTTCTGGCAAAGATCTGTAGCGAAAAACTAAATGGAAGTGGCGACACTGTCATTCTGGTCTCCTGAATTTGAGAAGGCTGACAACATTTTCTGTTAATGTGTGTGTTTGCTTGAGGCTCTTGCTGTGTACTCATCCGGTTAAGCAGACTCCCCTTTAATTCTAGTATATGAAGTGCATAAATGCGTTGAATATGTGTCAAGGAATTCTTCATGAGATTATCAAATGATTTTGCTTTCCTCTCTTTTAGTGACCTACTTCAAGGCTATGCTTGTTGATCTCTGCTTTCTACCTGTGGCCCAATCTCAGGGATACAGCTCCCCCCCAGCATATTGATCCACGTGTACAGCTGACAGCCAACTCTTTCAGACTCTGCAGGGGACAGACTCCCGGGAGGGCAGGTAGATGGGGCCTCCAGTCTAGATTGATGTCTTCTGCAACTTCTGTCCTGGCTCCAAGGGGTTGCTGCTTCCCTATAGAGCTCAACAGGCCTGCCCGCTAAGGTCAAGGAGTGAAATGAGGCATTTCTCTAAGGGTCTTTTTTTTTTCTTTTAAAACTGGGAATCAAACTCAGGACCTCACACTAGCCAGGCAGGTGCTTATGCTACTGGGCTATAACATCCCCGGCCCAGAAAATATAGGTTCCTGTTGCAGATTTTTTTTTTCTTTTTTTAAATCATATAGATGTGGTAGTGTATGCCTGTAATTCCAGCATTTGGGAGGCTGACAGGAGGATTGCTGGGATTTTAAGGCCAGCCTGTATTACAAAGTGGATTCAAGCCCAGCCTGAACTGCAGCATTGAGTTCATGTCTCAAAAACAAAATGACCTTAGCCCTGGATTCAATCCCCAGTATTTGAAAACATGAAAACACATCTCTACGAAAAATACTACTAGTGGAGTAACAATTTTAAGAAACCCATAGCTTTCAACTTATTTTTATACATTATAAGTAGCCTTGTTAACACAAGGCATCAAAAAATTGGTTTAAGACTCAGAGTTGTTCTTCTCCACGGAAATCTTTAGTAAAAGGCGAAAGATTTATACGATTTGAAGAGAAACCAGAGTGTAGCTTCACCCTGGTGCTACTCTCAGCCGAGTAACTACAACCCCTGGTACGCTGATGGTGACTGATCATCTAAAAACCTACTGCTTAACGAGGTTTACTTGCTTAATTCTTTATATAGTAGTCCATATTTTAAATATTAGAAGCACGAGTAAGTTGATCCTTGTGAAAAAGTCACACGGTTTGCAGTGCATTGTTGGCTATGCAAATGAGACCTGAATAATCGCCCTGGAGACTCGGAGCCTCCTCGCAGGCGGGCATAGTGCCCCGGAGGAAGGCTTTGCTCCCTGGGGCTTGTACACAATCGCGGTGAGGAGAGAGTCTGATTTTGTGTTTGTATCCTGGGCTTTGAGTGTGACTTCTTTAAAATAAAGAAGAGGTTTTCGGATTTGGTTTTGTTTTGAGGCAGGCGCTCGCTACGATGCCCAGCGTGCCCTCGCACTGGCGACCCTCTTGCCTCTGTCTCCTGTGTAGCTGGGATTAAGCGCCCGCAGCTAAAGAAGTTTTCTGATCAGTAGTCGGGCGGCGGGAGGCGAGGACCCTAAGGAAGGCTCAGCGCAAATGCCATAGTCCCCCTCCGTGGCACCGAGGTGTGCGAATGGAAACGGGACCCGAGGGAGCAGAGGTGTCCCCAAATCCTTTCTATTCAATTCAGCGGCAGGCGGCAGAGGGGACCTTTTTTTTTTTTTTAACTGTGCATTCATTACTTGGGCGATGTACTTAAACACTTTAAAGATGTTTTAAAAGGACAGGAGCTATGGGAGCTCCCGCTGCAAAAATACCGAGGGTGAAAGAAGGGGCGGGTCCCCAGCTCGCCCGGCCCGGCCCTCTCGGCTTCCCGGACCGCTCCCGTAGAGGGTGTCCGCCTGCGCGTAGCCAAACGACATCTTCAGTCCTGTTCTCTGCCCTACCCTGGAGATTCAACCCAGGGAGCCAGGAGCTACATCCCTAGCCCTTGACTTTACATTTGATTAAATAATT